>NW_024121107.1:32500-188104 GCF_016745375.1 Pimephales promelas | reverse complement strand
TTTGTCCAGCAATAATAAACATACAAATAATAAAAACATAGCAATAAGAAAAATACAAAATATGATGGGATTTTAAATTATGATGACATTATATAGAAATGTGATTTTTGTAATTGTATTCATAAACATGAATCTAAAAAATATGTAATTTTAGTTTGAAGGATTTAAGACGATGAATTAAATATAGAGTCAGTTGTGTACCAAAATATGATTAAATGTGATATGTTGACACATATCATAAAAATATAAAAAATATTGAAAAAAAAAATATATATATATGAAGAGTTCAGATGCAAAAGCCTCTAAGTGCCATTTGAAATTTTCTTCTAGAATGATCATTTTTATCAAGCTTGTATATTTAAGTTCAGTGATTTCACTTAAATGACAATGAAGATTACCTATTAATTGTTATTTAAGTGAAATTACTGAACTTAAATATACAAGTTTGATAAAAAATCATCATTAAAGAAGAACATTTCAAATGGCATTTAGAGGCTTTTGCATCTGAACTCTTCATATATAAAAATTAGGACTGTCAAACGATTAATCGCATCCAAAATAAAAGTTTTTGTTTACATAATATATGTTGGTGCACTGTGTATAATTATATATATATATAAATACACACATATGCTTGTATATATTTAAGAAATATTTTCATGTATATAGATTAGGGCTGAACGATTAATTGCATTTGCGATAAAATCGCGATATGATGAAACGCGATTTTGTAATCGCAAGAGCTGCGATTACACTGGGTCACGTGACACGCGAGAGAAAAGCAGTCTGCAAGATAAAGCATCAACTTGCCACGCTACGCGGTCTGGCGTCCAGAAAAAACAGTTTTATGTTTGTGTTATCTCTCTCTCCTCAACAATCCTGGATCGATTCAGAGAATTTCAGAATCGAGTCTGAGCTTAGTTTTTAAAACACAGATGCGTGATGACGCTGCGCGTGCTTTACAAACGAACCGTGTTCTGAATCTGCTTGCTTCTATTTCTCGCTCTCTCTCTCCTCACTCACACACACACACGACACCGCTCGAACCTTCCAAAACATAGTAACGTTATTTCATAAAGTTCGGGAATAAACCGAATTACAAGGACATTCGCGGGCTTCATTGAACAGGTTTTGCCGCTTTGCTTGATGTTATAAACGTTTCACTTGCAGTGCGCGTTCTCTCCCGCGGGGAATTTTCTTAACAAATGCTTCACAGGGGCATTATTTATGTATTTTGGAATGCAGTTGGCTTTATTAAAACCATGAAAATCACTGAGAAGGCTGCTTTCATTTTAAAATACTAACGCGTGCTTTGCGAAGAGCGCTCGTGCATGCGGCCGTGAGCGACTCATTGGTAAATGTACTTGCATGTCAAAATGCTTTTATGACGCGAAATTGATGTAAACACGGTCAGTTATATCTTAAAACCAACAGGACAAACCACATTTACAATTTCAAAAGAGATATATGCATTAGTGTGAATGCAGCTTATCATATCTAAACTGAGGGAAATCACTCCAGCTCTTGAATGAAAAACATTCAGACAGCCTACATACTTAGACCACTCTTGTGTTTATTGCTTGTAATGTTTTTTTTTGTTTCTCTTTATTTACTAGCTTTTATATTTTGAAGCTATATTATTTTATATAGCCTATTTAAAATTCTTAACATGTAATTGGTTTAATTAAATATTTTTTTTATATTTATTTTTTTAAAGTATGTTTTTACACATGTAATTAAATACATATTTTAAGAGTTATTAAGATTAATTAATAAGAAAAAAAGTAGATTGGATCATGAGCTATCTAAAGATTCCCATCCCTACTGTACAATGATTTATTGCTTGTCTTTGTTGACTAATACAGATGGTAAATAACTTTTTTTTTTAAATCGCATATTAAATCGCAATCGCAATATTGGTTAAAAAAATCGCAATTAGATTATTTTCCAAAATCGTTCAGCCCTAATATAGATTTATATATAATTTATATTATATGTAAATATTTTATATTTAAATAATATTTTTTCTTAAATATATATGCATGTGTGTGTGTGTGTGTATATATATATATATATATATATATACACAGTGCACCCACATATACTATGTAAACACAAACTGTTATTTTGGATGCGATTAAAAGGCCTAATAAAAATATGAAAATAAAAACAAAACATGATATGTGTAATTTTAGATTAAAATAGACAATTCACAAGATATCCAAATTTAAGACTATATATTTAACATAAAACTCCACTGATGATTTTATTTTTATTTTTTTATTTTTATATAATTTTTTTAACCCATCATATAAAAGCACTGGTCTGGAAAGGAAACTCTTTGACTAGTTTCTAAGATGCAGCTTTTCCACATGTGACAACTAGTAATCTTTCACATCAGCAACATTTTAGCTCAGTTTTAGTTGTCTATTGTTGTAGAACTTACAACCGAGATGTATTTATGTATTTACGAGCACACACACACACACACACGTGGCACATGTGGTTTCTCGTTTATATTTTCTAATTTGGCACTTGTCACTGCCGATAATGAGCACTAATAGGATGTGACATCATCATCAGGCCCGAGGGTCTCAATATCTCTTTTATCAGTCCTTACGGCTGATCTGTAATCAGGGCTTGTGAACTCCAAGATATTTGGAACACAAATCTGCAGAATCAGAACCAGGTGTGAATATTTGTCCATATGGCCACGAGTGATCGCTGCAGTCATGTGACTCGGTGCTTCCAATGGCACAGGATAAATCAAAACACTTCATTTGAGCAGACGTGGACACCAGTGACACTCTACAGGCACAATAGAGCTCCTATTATTGGGAAGAAGGGGACACTTTTGGTGCCAGTCACTGGAAGGGCTTGAGAAGTGGCAGACAGAGCGGGCAGTGCATGCTGGGAGTGACGAGCGGTGCCAGTCTGTCAGCAGACCTCTGATCAAACCCCTCCAGAGAAGAGCAGCTCCGGCCAAACACACCGAGTACTCATTATCATCACACACTGTACGCAAATGAGCTTGGATTCAAGAGGATTCAAATAAATTATATTTTTAAACCACTTTTATTGATATTTTCAAATGTAGCTAATCAGAATTAGGGCTGGGCAACGATTAATCGCATCCAAATTCCAAAATAAAAGTTTGTGTTTACATAATATATGTGTGTAGTGTGTATAATTTTTTATATATATATAAAAACACACACATGCATGTATATATTTACGAAAAATGTGTTCTTAATATATCAAATATTTATATTTATTCATAATATTAATTATGTATAAATATATATAAAATATAAACATGCAAATAAATATTTTTATTAAATATAATATATTTTAATAAATATTAAATATATACATGCATGTGTGTGTGTTTATATATATATATATATATATAAAATAATTATACACACTACACTACACGTATATTACATAAACACAAACTTTTATTTTGGATGCGATCAGAATAGAATAGAACAGAATAATTGATGATATTTATTGATCTGTTATGCTCTCTTCTCTTGTACTATATTTGTGAATGAGACCAAACAATTTTTAAAATGCACATCATCATTATATTATATTATAATTGTACACTGTAAAAAATATTTTCAAGATTTGTTATCACAACATATTTTCTTTTGTCAAATCAACTTTATAATAATTTATTTAGTTGAGATAACTTATTATTTTGAGTTTCTGATGGTTAAATTAATCTCCTTCATTGTATTAACTCACTTTTTCCAGTTCAATCAACTTAAAATTTTAAGGCAACCAAGTTACTTACTTTTTTAAGTTAAACCAACAATATTTATGTATAATATGTATATTTAACCTCTACTGATTTTATTTTTTATTGATTTGTTACTTTCTTTCCTCTTGTAATAATATATTTATGTATGAGAGCAACTTTGAAATGCAAATCATTTAGTCATGATTATTATACTGTAATTGCATCATTCTCAATTCATATTCTTAGATAAAAGTTTAATAATTGTACTGATCCGATGATGTGATGTCATGCAGGGCTTCTTCTGGTGGACGATGAACATGAAGACGATGTCTCAGGGCAGCTCTGGTATCCCTCTGCCTCGAACCCTCTCCAGACACGACAGTTT
The DNA here is from genome assembly GCF_016745375.1 of Pimephales promelas. The sequence goes on along the minus strand of NW_024121107.1, from coordinate 183,971 downwards.
ACGAGGAAGAACCGCGTTATCGTCCTCAACCTCATCCATATCTTCTCTTTCAGTCTCAAAGGACTTCCTCAAAGGGACAGGGTCTTCACTGAGAGCTCAAGGCACAAACAGGCCTTCGTTGGCTCCCCGTTCAGCCCAACACAGCCCACATGTGCGCTTGAAGAGCAGCCGGGACCTGCGGAGGGGCTCGCTGCCTCAGGACGCGTTCAGAGACGTGGAGAGACACTCCAACCACAACTGGAGATCTGGGCATCATCACTTCAGGAGTCTAGACAATGAGGAGTCGCCGGGTCGAGCCCTTCGGAAGCCCAGTAATGGGAACGTCATCTGGGAAACGTCAGCTGGCATTCAAAGGGACTTTCGGATGAAAATGCAGGCCGGTGGTGATGGAGACAGAGGGAGGACTGCATCCAAAGCCCAGATCGGTGTCACACACACGGGTCCTGAAGCCAGAGGGTCTCCACGGATGGCACACGTGGCTCCTTTCAGATTCAGGTTGGACATATGTTGCTGATATTTAATTCTGCATGCTCAATTTCCCTATTTTTATCATTTAAATGACTTTGCCATGCTCACTTGATGGGCAACTGTCATGCTAATAATTTAATAACACTATATATGTACATGCTGTGATGCCTAAATTCACTTCTAGCATTTAAAATGATTGATTTTAGTTTTTTTGCTGTTTTGCGTTTTATTTAATAGCAAAATGTAAATAGTATTTTTTTAGGTTTAAACTTATAATTGTAAATCATTTTTGGTTTATTGTATTGGGCAGAATTTTAATTTTGGTTCATCAAAGAAAAAAAAATGTCGATGGGATTTTTAAGACAATAATATATATATATATATATATATATATATATATATGTTAAACTTTTGTTAGATGCGATGCGAGTACTGGTAATCTTTTTTTAAAGCTACCTGTACCTATATTTATATATATTTTTGTAACATCTGAGACACAATTAATGCTGAAATAAGGTCTCATCCTTTAAGTTGATAATTTACTCGCCCCCATGTCATCCAAGATGTCCACGTCATTCTTTCTTCAGTCCAAAAGAAATTAAGGTTTTTGATGAAAACATTCCAGGATTTTTCTCCATATAATGGACTTCAATGGGGTCCAAACGGTTCAAGGTCTAAATGAGAGTTTCAGTGCAGCTTCAAAGGACTTTAAACGACACCAGACGATGAATAAGGATTTTATCCTAGCGAAACCATTGCTCATTTAAAAAAAAATGTTTAAAGTTTAAGTTTTATAAACACAAATGCTCGCCTTGCTCTGTTCTGTGATGGACGTTTGTGACTCTCCTGTTCGAACTCGTTCATCAAAATGAACAAATCTTTTTTCGAGTCATTTCATTCATTTTGTTCATTGAATAAACCAAATGACTCAAAAAAAGATTTGTTCATTTTAAAGCCCTTTGAAGCTGCACTGAAACTCTCATTTGGTTCTTGAACCGTTTGGTCCCCATTGAAGTCCATTATATGGAGAAAATCCTGGAATGTTTTCATCAAAAACCTTAATTTCTTTTCGACTGAAGAAAGAAAGACATGGACATCTTGGATGACATGGGGGCGAGTAAATTATCAGCAAAAGTTTTTTTTGAAAAGTGAACAACTCCTTTAATATGCTATAAACACTAAAAACTGGTTGACTTTGCTGCGTCCCTCTGTCTCCTCAGGCTGCAGGTTCGAGAGGACACTGACGCGTCTCTGGAGGATCTGAGTGATTGTTCTTCAGACTCTATGGAAATGTGCAGTGAGGATTTGAGTGAGTGTGTGCTAAAATATTCAATATTCATGAACGCTACGGCTGCGTACTTATATTGAATGAGTGATTACTTCACGACCGCTAAAACATGAATGTAATCTAGGCGTACTATATTCACCACGTTGTTGTCATTATCATGTGACCTACCAGCATCAATCATTCACAAACCCTCTCCCGTGGCCTCATGGGATAGCAAAGTATCCAAACTGTCCATCATATGCACACTTCAGGATCTCGCCGGGAGAAGTAGGTCATCCGGGTACTTTAGCATACTCTTTTAGGAGTACTGTGAATGTTTTTCGTCTACTACACTGTAAAAAATAAAACGTAAATTTTACGGTAAAAAAGCGGCAGCTGTGGTTGCCAGAACTTTACCGTTAAAAATACGGTAGGAACGTTAATGGTTTTACAGACTTAACTTAAAATTTACAGTAATAAACCGTATTTTATTTTCTGATAAAATGTTGATTTACCAACTTATTGATATCTGTAAATTATACACCGATTTGTTCTTTTTCACTTTCAAAAACTGTAAATTTAACGGTATTTTACTGTAAAATTATATCACAGTTATTTACCGTATATAGTACGGAAACTCTCTGTTAACCAATTAACAGTTTTGCACTGTAGCATTTTTACAGTCTTTTACTGTTAAAATCACGGATATTTTTTTACAGTGTATACAGTAGAGAAGTATGAGTATACAGTATACTGTAATGTTGGCCATGTGAGGAGCGTCTTATTACAGATATTTTCATAAATGAGAATAATGTGCAACAGTATGAGTCTTTACAGAGGGTGTTGACATGTTTTACATTAATATACAGCAGATGTGCTGCGGAAACGTAAGATTTATTTTCTGTCATTATTTCGTAGTCGTAGCGGTGTGATTTTAATGTAAGAATGATGGCACGTGAACAAACAAACAAACAGCCATATGTTCCCACATCCGCACACAAACACTGAATGAAACACACACACACATGTGAGTAATACATCAGTGTGGGGAATGGCTGACCAGCTTCAGATGCCAGCAGCCCATGGGATGTTCTCATGTCTGCAAACATCTGCACTGCCGGCCAACCACAGTCTCCGGATGGGATCCAGATGTTTGGAGAACCTTTGGCTTTCTCTAGAGAGAGGGCGGCAGTCACACCACAATGTGTGTTTCATATTTTATGGAGAGAAAACAGCGAGGTCTCTCACCTAATACGTGTCAAAATCCGACGGTGTTTGGTGTAATCATTGGACCACAGTGATATATAATAATGTACAAATGAGAACAGATCTTTTTATTCTTTTTTTTATACAGCAGTGACATTTGAGCTCTCTATAATATATCATTTTTTGGTAACACTTTAGAATAAAGTTCCTTCGTTAATGAATAACTACACAAGAACCGATGAGTAACACAATATTAACAATCTAGTAACTATTATTAACTAACAAGAAACTCGGATTAACGAACTAGTAAGTAATAGCGCACAGACGAAAGTGGTAGTTCACTATTAACTAATCAATAAATAGTATTTTTTTAATACTTCCCAGAGAACTACTGAAAAAAGATTATTAATAATCTAGTAACTACTATTAACTAAAAGAAACTCTTATTAACGAATTAGTAAGTAATAGCTCACAGATGAAAGTGTTACTAGATACTTCTGTGGGAATTACTAATTATTTGGATCCGTATTATAAAGTGAAGATCATTGGAACTAACTAGTAATTACTCAAGTGTCATAGACATTTTCTAAAAGTATACTAAAGTTCACCAAAAAATCTCAAACGCTTGCACAAATCAGATCATGTAGTAACACTTGAGTCATTACTAGTTAGTTCCAATGATCTTCACTTTATAATACGAATCCAAATAATTAGTAATTCCCACAGAAGTATCTAGTAACACTTTCATCTGTGAGCTATTACTTACTAATTCGTTAATAAGAGTTTCTTTTAGTTAATAGTAGTTACTAGATTATAAATAAACTTTTTTAGTAGTTCTCTGGGAAGTATTAAAAAAAATACTATTTATTGATTAGTTAATAGTGAACTACCACTTTCGTCTGTGCGCTATTACTTACTAGTTCGTTAATCAGAGTTTCTTGTTAGTAATAATAGTTACTAGATTGTTAATATTGTGTTACTCATTGGTTCTTGTGTAGTTATTCATTAACGAAGGAACTTTATTCTAAAGTGTTACCATTTTTTTTTCCTCTTAGACCTAACTATTGTATTCATAAAGATCTGAAAATGATCCAATTACACTCTAAAAAAATGCTGGGTTGTATTAACCCATCTTTGGGTCAAATATGGATAAACCCCAGCCATTGGGTTACTTTTTTAAATTACGTTTTTAACCCAATGTTTGGGTTTGTCCATATTTGACCCAAAATTGGGTTAAAACAACCCAGCATTTTTTAGAGTGTAATCTAAGTTAGGTGAGGTCTATACAGTCTACAAAATGCTGGGTTGTTTTAACCCAATTTTGGGTCAAATATGGACAAACCCAAACATTGGGTTAAAAATGTCATTTAAATTTTTAACCCAACTTCAACTTTCACTTTCAACTGTATTTTTTTTTAAAATTGCATTTTAACCCAAAATTTGGGTTTGTCCATATTTGACCCAAATTTGGGTTGAAATAACCCAGCATTTTTAGAGTATATATATAAATATATATATATATATATATATATATATATATATATGCATACTTTTTAATATATACCTTTTAAATATTTATATCTTAGTTGTTTCGTTTAGACCTTATTGAGATTATTTTTAATAGTATTTTTAATATCTGACTAATTTTTCTTAGACATAATTGAGATTAAATGGATCTATTTTTTTGCTTTTTAAAGATATTTTAATATCTTGTTTCTTTTAGTCTTGATTACATTACATAAATACTTTTCAGATCTTTGCAATTGACAATTGCAATCTATTTGATTGATTTTAAATTGAAAACAAATAGAGACTTTTGCTGGGATTAAAAATAACAGCTCAACGACATCTCAAATTGTGCTTGGATTTGCTAAGAAACCGTCAGCAAATTAGATATCAGATATCCCTGACAACAATTGACAACAGTTTGACTAGTTTTACCCCCTAAGAAATCTTCAGAAAAACATCTAAATTAAAACACTAAATGAAAGTCAAGTTTTTTCTCGAACTTGTTGACCTGCTTTTTACTGATGTAACTAAAATGAAGAAGTTTTAGTGAGCACTGAGCGGTCCACAGGAAGTATGTTCTTCTTTTAATGATGTCAATGGAAAAAGCCCCCAGAATGACACAACCACTCATGACCAGTTCAAACAAAAGACCTCATTCTGCTCAGAATTACCCAGATGCCCCAGGACTCACATGTGTTTGGCCAAGTGTGCCGACCCCCTGCAGGACAGCGCTGAGGTCTAGATTAAGTCATTGAACCAAACTGGTCAGTTGCATCAGACTGGTTCTGGGGGGTTTGTTTAAGTCAGCGCCAGGTTCATTTGTGCGCAGATAAAGACGAACAGAGTCTTGCTGTTACGTTATTCACGCTGGAGGAGGAGTGATGCTTTGTGCAGTGCCGTGTGGAGAGACACGGTCGTCCTGATGCGTGTTGTGATGTAGGTAGCAGCGTTGCTATGGCGACGGCTTCTCCAGCGAAGCATTGCGGAGAAGTCCATAGAGAGATGCGTATGGAATATCATGAACGACGATGCTAGGGACCATCTCAAAACAGCACGGCGCTTTTATGAAGTGTAGATGGATGGGTTGAGGGAGGTGTGATGGCAAACATCTGGACTCTATTGATTTATTATTGGCCATGTAAAAGATTTATTCCTTCACTGAAAAACAAAAACATCATATTCTAAATTTATTGGCTTGTTAAATATTCTTTAAATAAGAACAATTTATTGGAGAAGCAAAATTGTTTTTAGAGAATATATCAATATTTGTTTATTTTGTCTTGTTCACTTGAATGATAATAATTTTTTATTTTATTTTTTAAAGGTTAAGCAACATTTTGACCTTGAGATTTGGTTTGAGAGGATGCACAGGTTCAGTTTGCTGATCAGTATATCTGGATTATCTCAAAAAATCCTCTTGTTTATCGATATCTTGTTTTGTTTTTCATCAAAACACTTACTAATTATTGTTCTATTCATAATATTATATACAATTATTTTAAATGATTTAGAGAATGTATCTTGAATATAATTGATCTTTTTCTATGTATTTTTTTGTATGTTGTGTAGAACTGAATAACTTATTTATTCTTAATATTTGAGGGAAAGTATGATTATATTGCATTATTGTATTATAGCGCTTAAAACTATACTACCATATCTTTGCAATATAAGAGCAAATAGATACATGGATATAAATAGAAAATATACTTGTTAGGACTTTTTTTCTTGTTTTTTTTTTTTTTTTTTTTTTTTTAGATAATATTGCTTTATTATATTATACCACTAAAGGCAACTTATTACAAACGATGGATGGATAGATAGAAATATAGGTGGATGGATGGAGAGACAGATATATAGATGGGTGGTTGGATGGATGGATAGACAGATATATAGATGGATGGGTAGACAGATATATAGATGGATGGATGGATGGATGGATGGATGGATGGATGGGTGGATTGACAGGTATATAGATGGGTGGATAGATGGATGGATGGATGGGTAGATGGATGGATGGATGGATAGATGGATGGATGGATGGGTGGATTGACAGGTATATAGATGGGTGGTTGGATGGATGGATAGACAGATATATAGATGGATGGGTAGACAGATATATAGATGGATGGGTGGATTGACAGGTATATAGATGGGTGGATAGATGGATGGATGGATGGATGGATGGATGGATGGATGGATGGATAGATGGATGGATGGATGGATGGGTGGATTGACAGGTATATAGATGGGTGGTTGGATGGATGGATAGACAGATATATAGATGGGTGGATGGATGGATGGATAGACAGATATATAGATGGATGGATGGATGGATGGGTAGATGGATGGATGGATAGATGGATGGATAGATGGATGGATGGATGGATGGGTGGATTGACAGGTATATAGATGGGTGGTTGGATGAATGGATAGACAGATATATAGATGGGTGGATGGATGGATGGATGGATAGACAGATATATAGATGGATGGGTAGACAGATATATAGATGGGTGGTTGGTTGGATGGATGGATGGATAGACAGATATATAGATGGGTGGATGGATGGATGGGTAGATGGATGGATGGATAGATAGATATATAGATGGATGTATCAATGGATGGATAGATAGATGGATAGACAGATATATAGATGGATAGATAGATGGATGGATAGACAGATATATAGATGGATGGATGGATGGATTGACAGATATATAGATGAGAAGGTAGATGGATGGATAGACAGATATAGATGGATGGATGGATGGACAGATATATAGATGGATATATAGATGGATGGATAGGCAGATATATAGATGGGTGGATGGATGGATGGATAGACAGATATATAGATGGATGGATGGATGGATGGATGGATTGACAGATATATAGATGAGAAGGTAGATGGATGGATAGACAGATATAGATGGATGGATGGATGGACAGATATATAGATGGATATATAGATGGATGGATAGACAGATATATAGATGATGGATGGATGGATGGATGGATGGATGGATGGATAGACAGATATATAGATGGATGGATAGATGGATATATAGATGGATGTATAAATGGATGGATGGATGGATGGATAGACAGATATATAGATGGATGGATAGACAGATATATAGATGGATGGATAGACAGATATATAGATGGATGGATAGACGGATATATAGATGGATGGATAAATGGATGATAGACAGAAATATGGATGGATGAATAGATGGATAGACAGATATATAGATGGATGGATAGACAGATATATAGATGGATGGATTGATTACATTTTTTCTACAGGCACAAAGTGAATAGCTATTTTATCGCATTTCTTCAGCACCGGACACTGGGAGGGGGAGGGGAGAAACAATGTGGATGGAGAAATAATGTGTGTGAAAATACACTCTACGATATACAGGATTCAGTTTACATTCTGCTGTTGCAATTTGTCATCTCCCCTAACAGATCACACTTTCTGCTGAGGCAGGGAGAGACACACCGGAAAACGGGAGAGAGAGAGAGAGAGAGAAGGGGGGGAGGGACTGTTGTTGCGTGCAGCACTGCTGTCATTCGGCTGCTGCACGGCTCAGCGGCAAGACGGTCTGCTGAAGGGAGGAGAGAAACGAGTGAGTGAGAGAAAGAGGAGAGAGACAAGGGGAAGCAGCAGCCTGACAGGACGGCGTTTCACATTCAGTCTCTCCTCCATGGTCTCGCTCGTCTCTCGTTTGCTCCTAAATGCTCTCCAGTAGAGGAAGACGCTTGGGGGTCAAATAAAAGGAGAGAGACAGAGACCGAGAAAGGGGGCGTCAGGGAAAGGTGCGGGCATGGCTGCCAAGAGGGGGAAGTCTGGCGTGCCACAAAGCGTGGCCCGGAGCGAGCTGAAGGTGTACCGCGTGGGCAGCACTGAGGGACGTATCCCGGTGCCGTCCAATCTCCGCAAGCAGAGGTCTCTGACCAACTTAGCCGTGCTGACCGATGCCGAGAAGAAGATGCAACTCTACGAGCCCAAATGGTGTGACGACATGAGCAAAGCCTCCTCGGGACACCTGAAGATGGGCAAGACCAAACCCACGGCCGGCGGAGGGGCGGTCGGTTCCCAACTCTCCCGCAACCTGTCCAAATCCGACCACTCCCTCTTCCAGGGCAAACCCAAGACGTTCGCTCCACTCGCGGCGCCCGGCGCTTTGGGAAAAAGCCAAAGTCGGATCCCTCGAGGCCCTTACGCCGAAGTGAAACCCCTGAGCAAGACGTCCGACGACTGCAAGTCCGACGACGATATCCTCTCCAGCAAAGCCAAAGCGGGTGGGAAGAAAGCCGCGGCCGGGAGCTCTGGAGACCCCGAGGCTAAAGGTCAAGGTGAGGAAGGTGGTGATAAAGCCTTCCTCAAGGTGGACCCGGAGCTGGTGGTCACCGTTCTTGGAGACCTGGAGCAGCTGCTCTTCAGTCAAATGCTCGGTGAGTACGGATCAAAACCAGTTTGCACTACCGGCTGGCCGATGAACGGCGAGGATTGATTGGAAAACACGTCCATATTTGCACTTGGAGATCTCGAACGTGCGTTTGGTGTGATTATAAAGGTGGACAGTGCAGGGCTTTGTTCTGAGTGTGCATCCGCCCTCTCTCACACTTGTGGGATAGAAATTGCACGCATAGATTATTCCCCTTGGCGTATATCCAATATCGTTCAATGATTGAATGACAGAATGCTCTCGGCACACAGATCAACGCCTGGCTGGTGTGTGTGTGTGTGTGTGTGTGTGTGTGATGAGGCAATGGCTGCTATCAGGGACGCTGGTAGTACGAGGCAAGGAATACAAAGGAATGGGTTTTTAGTTTGACTGTGTCTTGATCTGATCAATGTTGAACAAAAGCATGCAAGATCACCTGGATATCTATTTGTTGGGACGTGGGATGAAATACAACTAAGGGATCATTCACTGTATTTGATTATAACCACGTGTTATAAGATTGCATGATATTCTTTGAGGTATGCTTAGTGAATGTCCATTAATCGGGAAGTATGCTTGTTTCACTTAAAGCAAATATCCCATTCAGTTTGTGCATCAGGATGACCTCTATATCTGTTTGATTCGATGACCAATTTGGGCCCGAATTCAATGGCATCTCATTTTAGATCCTCGCCCTCCTTGCATTGCATTGTTTAACATGGTACAATTCAGTAGTGAGTTTATAGGGTAATAAGAGCAAACGAATGACCTAGATTAAACTCCTTATTAAAATGTATACTGTAGGTCATCTCTCACGAATCCATACAGCATTCGGGTCGGATTTATAATTTGAAAACAATCCCAAAAGATCCAGATGGGAATTTTCTTGGAACCCAGAACCAAAAAATAATAATAAAAAAGATCCTGTTGGATTTCTCTATTTCTTTACACTGCACTCTAAACAATGCTGGGTTGTTTTAACCCAAAATTGGGAGAAATATGGACAACCCAAATGTTGGGTTAAATTTAAAATTTAAATTACATTTTTATTTTTTTGTAATTTAAAACCCAGCTTCAACTGTACATTTTTGAATTACACTTTTAACCCAACATTTGGGTTTGTCCATAGGGTTAGGACCCAAAGGGTTAGGTAACCTAACCCAAATTTGGGTTAAAACAACCCAGAGTGTGTATTCCCATTTCATCCTTTTGGGATTGATTCCAAATTATAGTATAAAATGCTTGCATTCTTGGATTTTTTGCATGCTTGCACATACGGAGTATAATTGCAACCAACACTAGCGTGGTTGCAGAGCTTTTCTTCTCTAAATTTGGAGAGAAAACAATGTGGTGTAGGGCAACATTTAATCACAAGGTCTCTAAGAAGGATTCATTAAATCTCTACAACCTCCCCAACTCAAAATTGTCTAGTGCATGGTCGCATCTAAATTTAATTGAATTAATTTGCAGAATTTCACTTGGGCCAATTTGAATATTTAGATGTGACCAGTCACTACAATTTTGAATTGGGAGGTTAGACTTTTTTACAGTGTATATCAAAGTTATTTTTTTTATAATCATAATCACACATAGCAATGCTCATCTGTTCTGCATAATAAACTCTGTTGGACCGTATGTGGCACACTATGTGCTTACCACTCTTGGTCACAGGACTGAATTAGAGCTCAGAATAGAGCATCTATTCTCTCCTCTCTGCATTCACAGTTTCTATTGTACTGCACAGCTGGAGGACGGTCCAAACCTCTTAAAATATCAATTAAAGACAATAGTTCAGCGCAACAATTTGAGTGGAGTTATACGCAAATTTGGCGTAGTTCACTCTAAAAAAAACATTTTTGCTGATAATTTACTCGCCCCCATGTCATCCAAGATGTCCATGTCTTTCTTTCTTCACTCGAAAAGAAATTAAGGTTTTTGATGATTTTTCTCCATATAATGGACTTCAATGGGGTCCAAACGGTTCAAGGTCCAAATGAGAGTTTCAGTGCAGCTTCAAAGGGCTTTAAACGACACCAGACGATGAATAAGGGTCTTATCAAGCGAAACGAGCGCTCATTTCAAAAATAAATAACAAAGTTTAAGTTTTATAAGCACAAATGCTCGCCTTGCTCTGTTCGTGACTCTCCTGTTCGAACTCGTTCATCAAAATGAACGAATCTTTTTTCGAGTCATGACTCGAAGGGTCCTTGATAAGACCCTTATTCATCGTCTGGTGTCGTTTAAAGCCCTTTGAAGCTGCACTGAAACTGTCTTTTGGACCTTGAAGCGTTTGGTTCCCATTGAAGTCCATTATATGGAGAAAATCCTGGAATGTTTTCATCAAAAACCTTAATTTCTTTTCGACTGAAGAAAGAAAGACATGGACATCTTGGATGACATGGGGGTGAGTACACACAAATGCTGGGTTGTTTCACCCCAAATTTGGACAAACCCATCCATAGGGTTACATTTTTTAATTACATTTTTAACCCAACTTTTGGGTTTGGGTTTGTCCATATTTGACCCAAAATGGGGTTAAAACAACCCAGCATTTTTTAGAGTGTAGTTTCACGACTAGTTGGTTAATTTCTCCAACGATGCATCGTTCTGTGGTTGTTAATCAGCGAGTTACAGTACATTGGTGTACAGGACGTGGGGGTTGTGATGGTGCAGTGGATAAGGTGTGAGAGATCCACTGTGAGACACCAATGTGAGGTGTGCGACCTCTGACATATATAGCAATTGTAAGTCGCTTTGGATAAAAGCGTCAGCTAAATGAATAAATGTAAATGCATCCCTGGTTGTTCTGTCTGTCATTAAACTGCACCAGTGCTCATGTATATACTGTACGCAGCAGTGATGCACACAATCTATGAAGCTGTGGTCCAGTCTGCCCTTTCAGATCAAAGCGTATGGGGAAAAAGAGCATATTTTAAAGTTTAATCTCCCATGGAGCTGGAGATTGCATTGGAGCATAGCAGTGTAGAATATGAGGGTGCTTGTATACATAATGTAAATCTTGTATCAATTAAAAAAAAAAAGCTTTTTATTTAACCGTACAGTAGAAAGTGACGTTTTCAAGAGATTGTGTGGCAAACGCTTGAACAGAAAACGGTTTCTTGGGACAGAAGAAGACTCTCATCCTCTGTTCTCATGTAGGCGATGGAGTGATATGAGGTCTGGTTCTTATCATCTCATTGTTGGCATTTGGCCCATTTAATGCTGCCTTTGGGGTTCATGTTGAAGAATGTTAGCTTTCACAGTGTCTTTGACGTAAAGGAAAGGCTGTTGGCTTCTTAAAAACAAAGACAAGCTCTTTGAAATAATACAGTATCTTCCTGTTTCTGTGGATGTCAGGACAAATCACAGGTGATGCCCAATTGTGTCATCTATTACTCTAAACAATGCTGGGTTGTTTTAACCCAAATTTGAGTCAAATATGGACAAACCCAAATGTTGAAATGTCTAAACAATACTGGGTTGTTTTAACCCAAATTTGGGTCAAATATGGACAAACCCAAATGTTGAAATGTCTAAACAATGCTGGGTTGTTTTAACCCAAATTTGGGTCAAATATGGACAAACCCAAATGTTGAAATGTCTAAACAATACTGGGTTGTTTTAACCCAAATTTGGGTCAAATATGGACAAACACAAATGTTGAAATGTCTAAACAATGCTGGGTTGTTTTAACCCAATTTGGGTCAAATATGGACAAACCCAAATGTTGAAATGTCTAAACAATACTGGGTTGTTTTAACCCAAATTTGGGTCAAATATGGACAAACCCAAATGTTAAAATGTCTAAACAATGCTGGGTTGTTTTAACCCAAATTTGGGTCAAATATGGACAAACCTAAATGTTGAAATGTCTAAACAATGCTGGGTTGTTTTAACCCAAATTTGGGTCAAATATGGACAAATACAAATGTTGAAATGTCTAAACAATGCTGGGTTGTTTTAACCCAAATTTGGGTCAAATATGGACAAACCCAAATGTTGAAATGTCTAAACAATGCTGGGTTGTTTTAACCCAAATTTGGGTCAAATATGGACAAACCCAAATGTTGAAATGTCTAAACAATGCTGGGTTGTTTTAACCCAAATTTGGGTCAAATATGGACAAACCCAAATGTTGAAATGTCTAAACAATGCTGGGTTGTTTTAACCCAAATTTGGGTCAAATATGGACAAACCCAAATGTTGAAATGTCTAAACAATGCTGGGTTGTTTTAACCCAAATTTGGGTCAAATATGGACAAACCCAAATGTTGAAATGTCTAAACAATACTGGGTTGTTTTAACCCAAATTTGGGTCAAATATGGACAAACACAAATGTTGAAATGTCTAAACAATGCTGGGTTGTTTTAACCCAAATTTGGGTCAAATATGGACAAACCCAAATGTTGAAATGTCTAAACAATACTGGGTTGTTTTAACCCAAATTTGGGTCAAATATGGACAAATACAAATGTTGAAATGTCTAAACAATGCTGGGTTGTTTTAACCCAAATTTGGGTCAAATATGGACAAACCCAAATGTTAAAATGTCTAAACAATACTGGGTTGTTTTAACCCAAATTTGGGTCAAATATGGACAAACCCAAATGTTGAAATGTCTAAACAATGCTGGGTTGTTTTAACCCAAATTTGGGTCAAATATGGACAAATACAAATGTTGAAATGTCTAAACAATGCTGGGTTGTTTCAACCCAAATTTGGGTCAAATATGGACAAACCCTGTTGAAATGTCTAAACAATGCTGGGTTGTTTTAACCCAAATTTGGGTCAAATATGGACAACCCAAATGTTGAAATGTCTAAACAATGCTGGGTTGTTTTAACCCAAATTTGGGTCAAATATGGACAAACCCAAATGTTGAAATGTCTAAACAATGCTGGGTTGTTTTAACCCAAATTTGGGTCAAATATGGACAAACCCAAATGTTGAAATGTCTAAACAATGCTGGGTTGTTTCAACCCAAATTTGGGTCAAATATGGACAAACCCAAATGTTAAAATTTTGTCCATATTTGACCCAAATTTGGGTTGAAACAACCCAGCAGTGCACTTTTAGATGTACTTTGCAGTGAAAACGAGTGAAACACTGTCATCTTTCCACCATGCAAGTCTGTCTAGTGATGTAATTAGCTAGAGTTAATACTCTCTTATGGGAATAGACTTGATTGACATGAGTTATCTGCTTGTAAACCACCTCTCGTCTGTAAAGCAGTCCAGTCGTTAATAATGTCAGGGCAAGCGTCGGGCCTAACTGCACCATGGGATTGATTGGACATGCTGACCGCCGGCCAACCGCAGGTGTTCAAGAAATTGTGTGGCAGTTTACAACAGCTTGAACAGGCAGCATTACTTTATGAAGACTTTCATTCGTAGTTTTCATTTTCTTAAAGGAGTAGTTCACTAAAATAAAAACTTTTGCTGATAATTTACTCACCCCCATGTCATCCAAGATGTCCGTGTCTTTCTTTCTTCAGTCGAAAATAAATTAAGGTTTTTGATGAAAACATTCCAGGATTTTCTCCATATAATGGACTTCAATGGGGTCCAAACGGTTCGAGGTCCAAATGAGAGTTTCAGTGCAGCTTCAAAGGGCTTTAAACGACACCAGACGATGAATAAGGGTCTTATCAAGCGAAACGAGCGGCCATTTCAATGATCCGCGAGTCATTTCGTTGAATGAACGAAAAAAGATTCGTTCATTTTGATGAACGAGTTTGAACAGGAGAATCACGATCATAAAACATAAACTTTTTTTATTTATTTTTGAAATGGCCGCTTGTTTCACATGATAAGACCCTTATTCATCGTCTGGTGTCGTTTAAAGCCCTTTGAAGCTGCACTGAAACTCTCATTTGGACCTTGAACCGTTTGGTCCCCATTGAAGTCCATTATATGGAGAAAATCCTGGAATGTTTTCATCAAAAACCTTAATTTCTTTTCGACTGAAGAAAGAAAGACATGGACATCTTGGATGACACCAGCATCAGCAAAAGTTTTTTTAAAAAGTGAACTAGGAAACTCACTTTTTGTTGTAATTTGGTTGCTAATTCTGTGTGCAGATCCCGAGTCTCAAAGGAAACGGACGGTTCAGAATGTTCTGGATCTCAGACAGAACCTGGAGGAAACCATGTCCAGCCTGCGAGGGGCTCAGCTCAGCCAGAGGTGAGAGAGAATCAGCATCAAAAATCACAGCCAAACTCATTTTTTTCAATGAACCATGGGAGAAAGCACCACATTGTTCTTTGGAAACAATCTTTACACACATTTGTGCCACAAAGAGCATGAATATAAACAAGGCTGTATATTATACACAAACGATTACTTTTTCCACAAGCATGCCGCCTCCCACGTCTTTTAGGAGAGTTTCCACTTCAGTCGTTCAAACACCTGCCTGCCACGGTCATAAATACACAACGAAACCCTTTCCATCACTGAATATTTACAAACACACACACAAATCAGCTGCTCTCAAGGCTTTACAGACTCAGACATACAAATATCAATTCACAACTACAATATACAGCATATAACAGGTGTACACTGTAAAAAAAATCTGTTACATTTACAGGAAAACTCTGTTAAAAGTACGGTAGCAACATTTTAGGTTTACAGACTTTGACCGTATTTAATTTTACAGCAATAAACCGTATCATTATTTGATATAATGTTAATTTACTGACATTTTGAAGTATTAATATCTGTTTTGTTCATTTGCAATACAACGACAGCCATCAATCACAGCATTAAATGATCAATCAAAGCTCATCATTATCAGCTCTTCCACAAGAAAGTTCATATTACTATAGAAGCTGCACAGTGTCATTCACACAAACATTAAACACCATCATGGTAACATGTTGAAATTTTAAAAATGAAATAAAAATTAATTTAACAACGTTAAATGTAACATAAAACCCTAATGAACAAAACTGATAAGAAAAAAAACTAAGAAAATTATGAATAAACAGCTAAAATACATTAAATGTCAAGTGTCACGCAGGGAATTGTGGGAAAGTCAATTTACATTTTTTCACTGTAAATTATACAATGACTTCTTCTTTTTCACTTCCAAAAACTGTAAATTTAACAGTATTTTACAGTAAAACTACATTAAATGTACCATTACATATATCACAGTTATTTACCGTATATAGTACGGAAACTCTCTGTTAACCAATTAACAGTTTTGCACTGTAGCATTTTTACAGTCTTTTACTGTTAAAATCACAATCATTTTTTACAGTGATATACCGATCAAAGTGGCCGATAAATGTGTATGTGTATGCTGTTCAATAACCCAAATATCTTATCAGCCAATCACATGGCAGCAGGTATTTGTTAAAGTTCAAACTGAGCATTACCGGGGAAAAAATGTGATTTAAGTGTCTATGCTATGAGGATTTAAGGCGGTTCTGAGTGACAGAGAAGCTCCAGACAGTTTCTATGTTTCATCCTGATGAACATACAGTATTCTCCTTCCCCAAAGGTGTGTTATAGATGTGCTTAGCATAGCAATTGTGCTAACTTTTATCTCAGTTTTGCCCCTAGAGATCTCAGCCTGACATCAAACCTTACTATTCTCTACCCTACTAAGTTTCTGAGTTGAACATTTTTGTAGTCTATAAGCATGATCTCTAGACCTGCAGCTAATGTACCCTCCATTTTAACAGAAGATCTGATGGTGCAGGCGTAAAAATGATTCAGACTAGATCCGCCACCCCCAGATTCACAGCCACACTAATGTATGTGTGTAATGAGCTTTCCTGTAACATGATGCTTCTGTTATCCTTTAAGACATGGAGGTTCATGGACTGAAACAACTCATGATGACTCAAAATAGAGGTGCAGTGTTTGATTGTTCATGTCTATTCACATTATACACTAGTATATGTGGAGTCTGTTATTATCAAGATGCACTTACAATGTGATTAACAACATGGACGCTTTTAAGTTTTCATGTTTTTTTAGGGCTGTCAAACGATTCATCAATATATACACACACATATGCATGTATATTTAAGAAAAACATATTATTTATATATAAAATATTTATATGTAATATGAATGTATATACAGTAAACACATGAAAATATTTCTTAAATATTCATGCATGTGTGTGTATTTATATATATAAAATAATTATACACAGTGCACCCACATATATTATGGAAACACAAACTTTTATTTTGGATGCAATCAATCGTTTGACAAAAAACAAAACAAAAAAAAAACTATGGCTGTCAAACGATTAATCGCATCCAAAATAAAAGTTTGTGATTTTATAATATATGTGGGTGCACTGTGTATAATTATTTTATATATATAAATACACACACATATACATGTATATTTAAGAAAAAAATATTATTTATATATAAAATATTTATATGTAATATAAATCTATATACAGTATACACATGAAAATATTTCTTAAATATTCATGCATGTGTGTGTATTTATATATATATATATATACAAAATAATTATGCACAGTGCACCCACATATATTATGTAAACACAAACTTTTATTTTGGATGCGATTAATCGTTTGACAGCCCTAGTTTTTTTTTGACAAACGATTAATCGCATCCAAAATAAAAGTTTGTGTTTACATAATTTATGTGGGTGCACTGTGCATAATTATTTTATATATATATATATATATATATATATATATATATATTATATACACATGCATGTATATTTAAAAAAAAAATATTATTTATATATAAAATATTTATATGTAATATAAATCTATATACAGTAAACACATGAAAATATTTCTTAAATATTCATGCATGTGTGTGTATTTATATATATAAAATAATTATACACAGTGCACCCACAACATATATTATATAATCACAAACTTTTATTTTGGATGCGATTAATCGTTTGACAGCACTAGTTTTTTTGTTTAGGAAAACAGCTTGTCATGTTTCCACTTCCACAAACAAGCCTTTTATCAATTCAGAATGTTTTAGTAATAACGTGTGATGAGTTTTTAATCAAAACCGGCAAATTGTTCAGTAGTATTTTGTTATAGCATAATGATTATGGTTAGTGGTTTGATCAAACTCTTAAACTATATAATAGTAAATTGTACACAAGTGCATTTGTGCTGATGCTACAGATATAATTGACACATCAAAATGTGATAAAATTGTACAAAGACAGACATAACAAATGCATAGTGCATCGCAACCTCTCACAGTGCTATGGCCTTGTGGTGGTCACTTTTGCAATGGGCAAACAGACTTTTTTCAGACAGTGCAAAAGAGTAGTGTAAGTCTGATCCTGCCCTTGATTTTAGTAATGAGAAGATCTCTATAAATATTCTTGCCACACAGTGCATGACTTGGAGAGAGCGGGAACTTCAGTAGGATGTGATGTGGCACTGTAAGAGAATGGAAAAGCCAGTCATGAGGTTTGGGAGTGGCTGGGCCGTCAGTTTGTCCAATGCCATGAAATAAGACTGTATGTGTGTTATTTTCAGTCGTACAGAGAAATAAAACATTTATTCTGTCTAGAAACTCCCACACGGCCCTTTATCTCCTTACTCCAGGTCCTCTGCTATAATGCCAGAATAAATTTAGACATAAGCATTAGTATTTTAAATGTTTATTTTATTTATTTATTTATTTATTGAGAAAACAGTAAAGGGGAATACAGAGACATTTGAATCCATAAAACAAAAGCATCACAATTCTGCATCTTATATAACAAATCAATCATGTTTCTAATACATTAAATTAGGGCTGTCAAAACGATTAATCGTGATTAATCGCATCCAAAATAAAAGTTTGTGTTTACATAATATATGTGGGTGTACAGTGTATAATTATTTTATATATATATATATATAAATACACACACATGCTTGTATATATTTAAGAAATATTTTCGTGTATATTCTGTAGATAGATTTATATATAATTTATATTATATATAAATATAAATATTTTATATATAAATAATATTTTTTTCTTAAATATTCATGCATGTGTGTTTTATATATATATACAAAATAATTATACACAGTGCCCCCACATATATTATGTAAACAGAAACTTTTATTTTGGATGCGATTAATCGCGATTAATCGTTTTGACAGCCCTACATTAAATACAACAGTTTTGATGTGTTTAGAGCTAATTATACATAGACATCATCATTAATATGAAATGCTCGATTTTTATTTTTACAGTACAATAGGATTATTATTACAATGATAATATATTTTAAAAATTATTATTTTATAGCCATATTGATCATATCATCATCATCATCATCATCACAATATAATGTTCTTGTCCTACAAACAAGCACAGCAAACCTGAAAATATTTTTTTAAAACTTTTAGAATAACATTATTGAAGTTTCGATGGTTCTATTGTGGCTTATATGCGAGTAAAGCGGCTTCTGAAACAAGACCAAATGTGGGCGGGGCTTGATTTTGTCTGTGGGGAATTGATTGGATGGTTATATTTGCTATTGGTGGATCTCATGCAGAGATGTATAGTAACGAAGTAGAACTACTTAAGTACTAAAATGCTGTATCTGTAGTCTACTAGAGTATTGTTTTTTTCTTATACTTCTACTTTTACTTCAGTAGATATTTCCGATAAATTTAATACTTTTCGATATTTTTTTAATGTTCTGCTAGTTACTCGTTACAATTATAAAAATTTTACGAATGATTCGTTGCAAGTTAGCTTTCATGCTGCCTAAATCACACGCCAGTTTTATAGGGTAATGGTATCGATCGACTCAAACATTGACGACTAATGCAGGGGGTTGTCCTGCAATGGCCGCCAAAGCAAATTTGTATCCCGCCAAAGCGCCTTATTTGATTGCTAGTTCAAACTTTTGACTGCTTTCTTTAATAATTACATGACACAATACTTGTACTTTTACTTTTAGTACTTAAGTAGTGAATTTTAAAATAAACAACTTGCAATACTTAAGTACAAAAAATGTTGAATACTTTAGTACTTCTACTTCTTCAACTTCTACTCAAGTCACTTTTTTTAAAGAGCACTTGTACTTTTACTCAAGTCCGGGTTTCTAGTACTTTACACATCTCTGACCTCATGTGAGTGACAGGTTATAGCCCCGCCCTCATCATCAGAGAAAGAGATGAGGAAGGAGAAGCTATTTTGGCACAATAAAACAATGATGTGCACGTAATAAATCAGTTTTGATTTCATGAACCACATGCCAAATGAACCGAATAACCCATGTGCATTTTATGCCTTGATGGCATCAAATATTTCAAAGCACTAGTGCGTTTCTGGTATTTTGCAGAAGTGGGTAAAAATAGCTACTCGGTGTTTATGTGGTGTTATATTATTCATTTGAGCCGGTGCATCTGATCTGGTTATGCAATCTGCATTCTCAACAGATGAAGATGCTCGTGCATCCTTTCCTTTAGTAGGTCATGAGTTCCTGTGGCCTTCATCGGATGCATCAGTAACTCTCTCTCTTTCCGTCTACAGTTGTTTGGACAGCAGCGTGTGCTACGACAGCGATGAAACCAACGCTCGCAGCATCTCCAGCCTCTCCAACCGTTCCTCGCCTCTCTCGTGGCGCCACGGCCAGTCCAGTCCTCGTCTGCAAGCCGGCGATGCCCCGTCCTCAGCCGGATCCAGCTATCTGTCGGGAAGCAAAGCCTCGTCCCAGTACACCTCTCAAACGATGCCCGCTCGCTGCTCCAGCCGCCTCAGCCACACGGCGCGCGGCGAGTTCATCGAAGGCCTGGACGCCGGAGACGGCGACCTCAAGTCTGGTTACCTCAGTGATTCGGATGTACTGTGCAAGAGCCTGGACGACGACGACGACAATCTGGCCAATGGGTGAGTGTCTGCGTGTAAATATTCTCAGCCTGTGAAGAGGGTCATAATGTCTGATCTGAAGTGTTCATAAGAGCTACTGTAATGTCAAGAATGAGACCAGGAGACCCAGTACGGTTGTTAACCTGCCATGTAAGTACGCTAGATTAAAAGGCAACAGTGAGCAGAGCATCAAAGAGGCTCATGCTAATTATCCACATTAGCAGAGAGAGCCGCGGGGACGCTGGGAACGACGGAGCCCTCCTGGTTCGTAACATTATTACAGGGAGTTTGTGTACAGGACACCCCAAAATGCAGAAAAGTTAGTTAGTTAGAGCTCGACGACTCATTTTTTCTTTGTGATATGTGATTAGATGTACATACGCACTACCGTATAAACTTTTGGGGTTTCTTCTGCTAATCAAGGCTGCATTTATTTAATTAAAAATACAGCAAAAACAGCAAAAAAAAATTACAATTCAAAATGACTGCTTTCTATTACAATATGATTTAAAATGTAATTTATTCCTGTGATGCAAAGCTGAATTTTCAACAGAAAAATATTTTTGTGGAAATCGTGATACGTTTTTTACCGTATAAACTTTTGGGGTTTCTTCTGCTAATCAAGGCTGCATTTATTTGATTAAAAATACAGCAAAAACAGGAAAAAAAATTACAATTTAAAATGACTGCTTTCTATTACAATATAATTTAAAATGTAATTTATTCCTGGGATGCAAAGCTGAATTTTCAACGAGAAAATATTTTTGTGGAAATCGTGATACGTTTTTACCGTATAAACTTTTGGGGTTTCTTCTGCTAATCAAGGCTGCATTTATTTGATTAAAAATACAGCAAAAACAGGAAAAAAAATTACAATTTAAAATGACTGCTTTCTATTACAATATAATTTAAAATGTAATTTATTCCTGGGATGCAAAGCTGAATTTTCAACGAGAAAATATTTTTGTGGAAATCGTGATACGTTTTTTACCGTATAAACTTTTGGGGTTTCTTCTGCTAATCAAGGCTGCATTTATTTGATTAAAAATACAGCAAAAACAGGAAAAAAAATTACAATTTAAAATGACTGCTTTCTATTACAATATAATTTAAAATGTAATTTATTCCTGGGATGCAAAGCTGAATTTTCAACGGAAAAATATTTTTGTGGAAATCGTGATACGTTTTTTACCGTATAAACTTTTGGGGTTTCTTCTGCTAATCAAGGCTGCATTTATTTGATTAAAAATACAGCAAAAACAGGGAAAAAAAATTACAATTTAAAATGACTGCTTTCTATTGCAATATAATTTAAAATGTAATTTATTCCTGGGATGCAAAGCTGAATTTTCAACGGAAAAATATTTTTGTGGAAATCGTGATACGTTTTTTACCGTATAAACTTTTGGGGTTTCTTCTGCTAATCAAGGCTGCATTTATTTGATTAAAAATACAGCAAAAACAGGGAAAAAAAATTACAATTTAAAATGACTGCTTTCTATTGCAATATGATTTAAAATGTAATTTATTCCTGTGATGCAAAGCTGAATTTTCAACAGAAAAATATTTTTGTGGAAATCGTGATACGTTTTTTACCGTATAAACTTTTGGGGTTTCTTCTGCTAATCAAGGCTGCATTTATTTGATTAAAAATACAGCAAAAACAGGAAAAAAAATTACAATTCAAAATGACTGCTTTCTATTGCAATATGATTTAAAATGTAATTTATTCCTGTGATGCAAAGCTGAATTTTCAACGGAAAAATATTTTTGTGGAAATCGTGATACGTTTTTTACCGTATAAACTTTTGGGGTTTCTTCTGCTAATCAAGGCTGCATTTATTTGATTAAAAATACAGCAAAAACAGGGAAAAAAAATTACAATTTAAAATGACTGCTTTCTATTGCAATATGATTTAAAATGTAATTTATTCCTGTGATGCAAAGCTGAATTTTCAACAGAAAAATATTTTTGTGGAAATCGTGATACGTTTTTTACCGTATAAACTTTTGGGGTTTCTTCTGCTAATCAAGGCTGCATTTATTTGATTAAAAATACAGCAAAAACAGGAAAAAAAATTACAATTTAAAATGACTGCTTTCTATTACAATATAATTTAAAATGTAATTTATTCCTGGGATGCAAAGCTGAATTTTCAACGAGAAAATATTTTTGTGGAAATCGTGATACGTTTTTTACCGTATAAACTTTTGGGGTTTCTTCTGCTAATCAAGGCTGCATTTATTTGATTAAAAATACAGCAAAAACAGGAAAAAAAATTACAATTCAAAATGACTGCTTTCTATTGCAATATAATTTAAAATGTAATTTATTCCTGTGATGCAAAGCTGAATTTTCAACGGAAAAATATTTTTGTGGAAATCGTGATACGTTTTTTACCGTATAAACTTTTGGGGTTTCTTCTGCTAATCAAGGCTGCATTTATTTAATTAAAAATACAGCAAAAACAGGAAAAAAAATTACAATTCAAAATGACTGCTTTCTATTGCAATATAATTTAAAATGTAATTTATTCCTGTGATGCAAAGCTGAATTTTCAACGGAAAAATATTTTTGTGGAAATCGTGATACGTTTTTTACCGTATAAACTTTTGGGGTTTCTTCTGCTAATCAAGGCTGCATTTATTTGATTAAAAATACAGCAAAAACAGGAAAAAAAATTACAATTCAAAATGACTGCTTTCTATTGCAATATGATTTAAAATGTAATTTATTCCTGTGATGCAAAGCTGAATTTTCAACGGAAAAATATTTTTGTGGAAATCGTGATACGTTTTTTACCGTATAAACTTTTGGGGTTTCTTCTGCTAATCAAGGCTGCATTTATTTGATTAAAAATACAGCAAAAACAGGGAAAAAAAATTACAATTTAAAATGACTGCTTTCTATTGCAATATAATTTAAAATGTAATTTATTCCTGTGATGCAAAGCTGAATTTTCAACGGAAAAATATTTTTGTGGAAATCGTGATACGTTTTTTACCGTATAAACTTTTGGGGTTTCTTCTGCTAATCAAGGCTGCATTTATTTGATTAAAAATACAGCAAAAACAGGAAAAAAAAATACAATTCAAAATGACTGCTTTCTATTGCAATATAATTTAAAATGTAATTTATTCCTGTGATGCAAAGCTGAATTTTCAACGGAAAAATATTTTTGTGGAAATCGTGATACGTTTTTTACCGTATAAACTTTTGGGGTTTCTTCTGCTAATCAAGGCTGCATTTATTTGATTAAAAATACAGCAAAAACAGGAAAAAAAATTACAATTTAAAATGACTGCTTTCTATTACAATATAATTTAAAATGTAATTTATTCCTGTGATGCAAAGCTGAATTTTCAACGAAAACAGATGATACTTTTTTTTTTTTCAGGATTTTTCCAAAAAAATCAAAAGAACTGCATTTTTTGCTACAGAAATCTTTTGTAATGTTATAAATGTCTTTACCGTGACCGTCACGTTTGATCAATTTAATGCATCCTTGCTTAATAACTATGATGATAGTTTCTAGACAAAATCTGCTGATAGTTTCTGGCGAATTTAGTGTTTAAATCACATTGTTTTATATTTCTATTTTTAAATTAGATCTCAAATGTCATTTAGCAGTGGCTAGATTAACAAAAATATTAAACAGACACTCTGGACACTCTGGACCATCTAAATTAGGTGGTCACATATTTCACAGTGCTTGGCTTTTAAAGGGATAGTTCACTTTGAAATTAATTTCTGATATGTTTTAGCTTATCTCAAGGGCATCCAAGTTGTAGGTGTCTTTGTTTCCGCATTTTTTGATATATTTTTAGGTCAAACCGTTCTTGTCTGTCAGTCATATAATGGAGGTCTATGGTCACCACCTCAAAGAGCAGCACAGAGAAGTCCAGATTAAACATGATTTAATGACTCGTAAATGTAAGTACACATTGATGGCCTAAGACACGAAACGAGCGGTTTGTGTGAGAAAACCAACAGTATTTATATCATTTTACCTCTTGTGAGGTATAAACGATATAAATACTGCAATCTTTATATGTTTTTTGTCATTCGGGGTGCCGTCAACATAGGGCCAATGCAAGTTGATTGTAGCCTATAGTAACAGTGTTAATTTTGCAGGTGTAAAACTAAAAAATACACAGTTTGTGCATGTTCTGTATTTGTAGTAGTTTGATAGCTAGCAGCTTTGAGGATAGCAAGATTGCACACACACCAAAATAATAGCAAGTAGGCATTTAGCAGTCCCTCAACAATCCCTCTGGAGCGATTCCAGTTTAAAGGGTTAGTTCACCCAAAAATGAAAATTAAGTCATTAATTACTCACCCCCATGCTGTACCAACCCCGTAAGACCTTCATTCGTCTTCGAAACACAAATGAAGATATTTTTGATTAAATTTGAGAGCTGTATAACTACCACATTGGCTCCTAAGGGACTGCCTCTTGACGGCCCAAAAAGAACGAGACTTCCTTAGATTTCCACGACGCATGCGCGAGAATTGCGATCTGCTTACACCAGCTTACACTACTTCAGATCGCAATTCTCGCGCATGCGTCGTGGAAATCTAAGGAAGTCTCGTTCTGGCCTACAAGGAAGAAAAGAAATAGTCGAATAAACTCGTTATTTTTGTTTGTTTTTTCGCACAAAAAGTATTCGCGTCGCTTGATAAACATATAGTTGAGCCACGGTAGTCACTTGGGATATTTAAACATTTTCTTCATTGACTTTCTGGGCCGTCAAGAGGCAGTCCTTTAGGAGCCAATGTGGTAGTTATACAGCTCTCAAATTTAATCAAAAATATCTTCATTTGTGCTCCGAAGACGAACGAAGGTCTTACGGGGTTGGTACAGCATGGGGGTGAGTAATTAATGACTTAATTTTCATTTTTGGGTGAACTAACCCTTTAAGTGTTTTGCTCAAGGAGATGGTCCTCACTGCAGAACATGAAATCCAGATCCAACTCCTCCCACCTTACATACTCCTAAACCTACCCAGCTCCACCCCTCAGATCTGGATCCGACTCCGCCCCCTGGATCTCGTGTGCTGCAATGAGGTGCTACTGTGCTCAAGGGCACATTGGTGACGGCTTGAACTAGCAACCTTACACTCTAAAAAAATGCTGGGTTGTTTTAACCCAGCTTTGGGTCAAATATGTACAAACCCAAACATTGGGTTAAAAATGTTATAAAAATCTGGGTTTGTCCATATTTGACCCAAAGATGGTGTGAAACAACCCAGCAGTTTTTAGTTTTACTTCTTGAAGCCAAACTTTTGTGCGAAGTCACCATTTGTGTCTTTTTGCCAGTCAAGCCATCTGTCAGGTCTCGATTTCATTATAATCATTGTAATTTGCATGACCTTGTGTTCCTCTTGGAGTTTGATCTCCCGAAGACTGGCCTCGATCGGCTTTCTAATTCCTCAATCTGCTCTTTTTCTACTGAGAGCTTGAAATTACCAGCACACCTCATTGCTCGGTCTCACACCCCCAAATACACACGTTGCACATGTATTCAGATGATGAAATCCAGGCCAGTTCTCCTGGGCGTGAATCTGGGCTTTATCTGGGAAGCTCATGCAGAGGGATTTAGAGAATGCCGCATGACGGTGGGGTGATCAAACCCAGCCCTCGTTCTCACTCTCCACTATAGAGAGAGAGAGAGAGAGACTTGCATAAAGAAGAACAGGCCTTAACAATACGGATGGACAGAGACAGTTTTGGGTCGGTTGAAGGAACTGTCACTTACATTATTGGGTCTTGGGTTAGGGTTAGCGTTTATATTTTAATATTTTTTTATATTATAATATTTATTAATATTTAACATATATTTTATATTTTGCATTTTTTTGCATTTTTAAGCATTTATATATTTTTTTATATTATGACATTTATTAATATTTAATATAAATTTTATATTTTAAATAAGCATTTATATTTTTTGCATTTTTAAGCATTTATATATTTTTTATATCATGACATTTATTAATATTTAATATAAATTTTATATTTTAAATAAGCATTTATATTTTTTTGTCAAATTGTGCTAATTAAATTTTTTTTCTTTATTTCTTTTTTTTTGCTGCTTTTTCAGTTCTTCTACTTACTTAAAATGAGCTATATTAACACAATTGCGTACATTTTATCCCAGCTTAATTTCATCGTGTTGGGACTACATTAATCATGTTTTTTGCATTAACTGAAACTGCATGGGTGGATTTTTAGGGAAATGTTAGTGTTTAATATTTCGATTATCTTGGAGTTTCTATTGTTAAAGTTTTTGTGGTCACCATAGAGTGCAAGGTGAATTTTAACATTACAAACTGTTTGAAAATGTGAAGCACTGCGAACAGCATAATCGAAATACAAGTAAAAACAATGAAGAAATTTAAAACTACGCATTTAAAAATAATTACAAATGTTATAAAGTTATAAATAAGATATTGTCAGTTTATAACCAATATGCATTTATATTGAAATATTTTGAGAGCGTGGGGAGATTACGTCATTCGCAGTGCTTTATGGGAGTGGGCGGGGCTAAAGACAGAGATCTATTGGCGCATTTTGCTTGTTTTGACTCTCTGATTGGTGGAATTTTCTGTGCAGCATCATGGGTTATGTAGTTTTCACCAGGAATTCCACTGTCAACATGATTATTTTAAAACTAAGTTGAAATAATGAGGGGGCGCTTCAGCAGAAGCAAATATGATTGATTAACAATCTTGTAGCTCACAGTAGGTCTGTAAGTTATCGTTAAAAATGGTTTTACTCACTGAAGAGTGGGACTGAGGTTGTGGGATGGGTAGTTGACTATAGCAATTGTTGCATCATTCAATGAAGATAAATATGCGAATGTCAGTGCTGTGGCAAACTATACGTGTGTTAAAAATGAAGATAAGTTCTTTTAATGTAAATACTTGCCTTGAGTAATTATGTATTAATTCACTTTATAGTTGGTTTAAATCAATGCATTTAAGTTCAAACTACAAAATTATTGGACAAAATAATCAGATCAAACTATTTGTTTAGTTGAAAAGGCTTAATTCATTTGCATAGTAGTAAGTTTTCCTGCATTTAATGTTTTTTTCTTTTATCTTTTAAGTGCAAGTTTTGTAATACTTGTTTAGTTTAGTTCCTTTTATTGGTGTTTTGTGCAGAAGAATTGCAGGAGTTAATCGAGGGAAGATGAGTCTGAATCTGGTAACCATGGAGACGAGCTGAGGAGGAGAGCTGATGAAGGTTTTCCCTCGCAGATGCTTTAGTCTTCCTCGATCGATGTCATGTTCTTGAGCGATGCGATCTTAATCCCACAATACTTTTGATTTGTAATATGTAGTGAGTGAGTACCATATGGATATACTGTATAAAGACAGTAGAAGGGCTGTGATTAGTTTTGAGATGTGTCATTTAAACTGGAGGAGCTAAGCTGGCTAAAGTACCGCTAGTTGAGCTAAGTAATGTTGTTTGATGCCAACTGCTGAAGGGCTGCAGTTTGGACTCGATTTACAAATATAGGCAAAAAACTGAGTCTGAAGTTAGACAAATATTGTGTATTGATTGTGTCTGGCCCGAGGCTGCATCTCCATGTGCTCCGCGCGGTGTGTTACCGTGTCCCCTGAGACTCGCGCGTTCGGTCCCCAACACATCCTGAATCTTTAATGCTAATATAAACGGATTCACGTGTTTGCACTGTAAAAAAATATTTTCAAGATTTGTTATCACAACATATTTTCTTTTGTCAAATCAACTTTATAATAATTTATTTAGTTGAGATAACTTATTATTTTGAGTTTCTGATGGTTAAATTAATCTCCTTCATTGTATTAACTCACTTTTTTCCAGTTCAATCAACTTAAAATTTTAAGGCAACCCAGGTTACTTACTTTTTTAAGTTAAACCATCAATATTTTTTACAGTGTAGTAATCACAACATTTTTTCTTTTGTCAAATCAACTTAAATAATTTATTTAGTTCAGATAACATGTAATTTTAAGTTTCTGATGATTAAATCATTCTTTGTATTAACTCACTTTTTTCCAGTTCAATCAACTTAAAATTTTAAGGCAACCCAGGTTACTTACTTTAAGTTAAACCATCAATATTTTTTACAGTGTGGTTATAGTTGACTTTAGGTCCAGCGGCATATTTTTAGCATCATTAAGATTGTGACATTACTTTCTTGACAATGAAACATTTTCCCCTAAAATTCTCATTACAGGTATTATATTATGATACATATATAATACATAATATGAAATAATATAATAAATTGTAGAGTATTTATATATATATGCATATATTAATATTATGATAAATATTATATAATATTATATATGATTTGTCTGTATTAAAAATGGTGTGTGTATATATATATATATATTTAATGTATAGTTAATAAAT
Organism: Pimephales promelas; assembly: GCF_016745375.1. The sequence goes on along the minus strand of NW_024121107.1, from coordinate 154,796 downwards.
AAGTAAATAAATAAAAAAAATGATACATGGGAGAAAAAGTAAAACCTTCATATGCATTTCAATAATGAGGATTTCAGGGTAGAATGTGCTGTAAAAATTAGCTCACAAATGCGTAAAAATAGGATTTTTGTATACAATTTTATTTTATTTCTATCTTTCTTAAATTGAGGGTGATTTTGTTTTTATGACATTGATACGTGAACGTTTGGAAGCAATGTAAATAATGATGATGAAGGTAACCTTGTATTATCTCGTCTTCAAGGCTCTAAATCCCATTCCAGAAGAAAAATGTTAATATGAACCTTAAAATGAAAATAAAATTCAAAATATTTTTGTAACAATATGTACACAAGTTACTTGTCAGGTACACTCTAAAACGATGCTGGGTTAGCCACAAACCCAGGACAAACCCAGCCATAGGGTTAAATTTTTGAATGACATTTTTAACCCAACGTTTGGGTTTGTCCATATTTGACCCAAAGTTGGGTTAAAACAACCCAGCATTGTTTAGAGTGTATTGTTCATAAAAACATTAGATGAATAGTTACCGTTTAAACTGTTATGTTTCATCCGCTCCCGCTCAAAGTCAATTTTTACTTAATTCAGTTTATATTTCTGCTGAAAAACTCACGATACTAAGAGAATGCATACAGTATGTGAGTTGTTGATCACACACACACACACTCTAAAAAATGCTGGGTTGTTTTAACCCAATTTTGGGTCAAATATGGACAAACCCGAAATGTTGGGTTAAAAATGTAATGTAAAAATTTAACCCACGGCTGGGTTAGTCCATATTTGACCCAAAGTTGGGTTAAAACAACCCAGCATTTTTTAGAGTGCACACTCAAAAAATCTATCTGGAACCTTATCTTAGAAAACAATGTTTACCTTTGTGTTTCAACAGTCCCGGCTCTCCCCTACTGTATGTTTTGCAATTAAATACTATTCCACTAATGTAATTAAATGTGCTGCTACTAATTATTTGTGAAATTTACTATCAATTTCTGAGTGAAAACTGTTTGAAAGGAAAGCAGATCTGGTGATGCACAGTACAATGGTGTGTAATCCCTCCTCCCGTCGCTCTCCATCTCTCTCTGTGTTGCAGCGCATGGGTCGTGATGTGTTGCCATAGTAACCCCCATCAGCCTGACTCTGTGTGACCCAGTGAAACATGGTGTGTGTGTGTGACTGCGGATGGAAAATGGCTGCATATTACGATGCAGGGCTGAAGTGAGAGGCTAATGAATGGATGTGTGCCATTGATTCTCTGTGTGTTAGTAATCATGTTTCTTTTCACGAGATCGGATGTGCAAATCTCGTCAGAGAAGTTATAGAAGCTGTTGCCATGATTATTAGAGTGAGGCTTATATAAGGAGTGTGGGTTTGCTGATGGTTTATTCTAAAAATAATGTAAACGTGAAAACTGTTTGCTATCGCATCACAAAATTGTGTTTAGAAAGACTGTAGGTTTAGTATAGAATATTGAAAACTAGTTTTTGTTGTTTTTAATTTAATAAAAGCATGAATTGCCACATGCATACTTTACGAAACATTTTTTTAAAATTAAATTTACATTTAAACGAGCATTTATTTAAATAAAAAAATTACATTTAACAAGGCAATGCATGTCATAGTAAAATTTTAGCAAATTTAGAATAATATTTCATATCACTTTATAATGTGAACAAATATATATTATATTTATCAAGACTATGCATGTCATTGTACAATATGAAATATTTAAAATAATAATGATACTATTAGAAGAATATTTCTTTAAAATTAATATTTGTTTAATTAGATTATAATAATGATGATAGTAGAAAATGAATCATAATTTATGAAAAGATATATTTATGTTCAATTCGAGTCAATTCGTTGCGTTTGTTGAATGAACCAAACAACTCGGAAAAAGATTCGTTCATTTTGATGAACGAGTTCGAACAGGAGAGTCACAAACGCGCATCACAGAACAGAGCAAGGCGAGCGTTTGTGCTTATAAAACTTAAATATTTTTATTTATTTATTTTTTAAATGGCCGCTCGTTTCGCTTGATAAGACCCTTATTCATCGTCTGGTGTCGTTTAAAGCCCTTTGAAGCTGCACTGAAACTCTCATTTGGACCTTGAACCGTTTGGTCCCCATTGAAGTCCATTATATGGAGAAAATCAAAAACCTTAATTTCTTTTCGACTGAAGAATAAAGTCATGGAACTACAGGACTCTACGTTGAAAATCCCCGTTTGTTGCTCGTAGTCATGTGACTGCAAAGTATGAATACGTTTACACAGGATGCAATCCATTAACCACAAGCGGATGGCTGACCAGTCTCTGAGCATGTGGACATCAGCTGTCCGTCAGACAAATAAACACACACACACACATCTGGAGAGGTGTCTGGGGTCTTCCGGGATATTATTCTAGGACTCCCATTACATACACAAGCTCTATGTGTGGTAAGGCTGAATGCTCTTCACACGCTGTGACCCCTGCTGGAGACACACTGGAACTGCAGTGTTGGTGCCATTTCCTCACGGCTGTGGGTGTTTCATGTGGGTGTCAGTGAATTATCTCTATTATTAGGTTCCCTTTGTGGCAGTGCAGATATGAATGCTGTGCATTGACATTGAATTTCTGATAAACAAGTAAATATAATGGACACTCTTAAAAATAAATGTTCCAAAATGTTTAGTTTTTTTGTTTTTTGCAGTGATGCTATAAGAACCATTATTGGTTGCCCCAAAAAACATTTTTTTTAGTGTTAAAGGTTTTTTTTTTACTCGCCCCCATGTCATCCAAGATGTCCATGTCTTTCTTTCTTCAGTCGACAAGAAATTAAGGTTTTTGATGATTTTTCTCCATATAATGGACTTCAATGGGGACCAAACGGTTCAAGGTCCAAATGAGAGTTTCAGTGCAGCTTCAAAGGGCTTTAAACGACACCAGACGATGAATAAGGGTCTTATCTAGCAAAACGAGCGCTCATTTCAAAAATAAATACAAATCTTTAAGTTTTATAAGCACAAATTTTAGAATTTCAGCCGGGACCTTTAGGGCTGGAAAGATGCATCCATTTACTATTTGTGGATACACACTGTGTACATGTTATGATTATCCGTGTTTCCAGATGAGGTGCGTACATAACCTCGTGACCGAAGGAGCGCAGGCCACACACAGTGTGTTTGGACGTGTGTGTGTATATGTAGCCACATGAAAGAAATGAGATTCAAGCTTCATTTCACTCACAGCTCATATATCCCAGCACATGCTCATATGGGGCTCGTCGAGTCCTTCCCCGCCGGACTCTGGCGTGAACCTTAGAAGAAGATCTCGACATCAAACGTGAACAGAGATGAGTGTGTGCGCTTGTGGAAAAGCCATCAAGGGGTCTGTCATGGGAAGTGTGTGTGTTTCAGACACGTAGCCAGAAGTTTAACTCGCCAGTTTTGTCAGTATAGATGAATGGTGTTGTAAATCTCTAATCACTTTCCATGAAGCCGTGTGTGTAATGCATTATATCACCCTTATAAAAAGCACTGTGGTGACGATGGTGCTTTGATATGCTACCGTTCAAAGGTTTGGGGTCAGTAAGATTTTTGAAAGGAATGTCTGTTTATTTTAATAAAATACAGTAAAAACAGGAATATTGTGAAACGTTATTACAAATATTTAAATATATTTTGTAATTTATTCCTGTGATTTTCAGCATCATTACTCCAGTCTTCAGTGTCACATGATCCTTCAGAAATCACTCTAATATGAGGATCTGATGCTCAGGAATTATTTTCAATGTTGAAACTGTGGAAACTGTGATTGATTTTTGAAGTTCAAAAGAAGCATTTATTTGAATATAAATGTTTTGTAATATTATAAATGGCTTGACTGTCACTTTTGACCAATTTAATGCATTCTTGAATAAAAGTATTAATTTCTTTCAAACAAATCTAACTGACCCCAAAATGTTACTGTGTGTGTACTTGTACAACTATCTTCGTGAGGACCGGTTTGAGTTTTGGACCAGCAGAGTGACGACAAAGAGAGTAAAGCGAGGACATTTTGTTTAAAGGAGTAGTTCAATTTTAATAAAACTTTTGCTGATAATTTACTCGCCCCCATGATATACAAGATGTCCATGTCTTTCTTTCTTCAGTTGAAAAGAAATTAAGGTTTTTGATGAAAACATTCCAGGATTTTTCTCCATATAATGGACTTCAATGGGGACCAAACGGTTCAAGGTCCAAATGAGAGTTTCAGTGCAGCTTCAAAGGGCTTTAAACGACACCAGACGATGAATAAGGGTCTTATTACATTCTAGCAAAACGAGCGGCCATTTAAAAAATAAATAAAAAAGTTTAAGTTTTATAAGCTCAAATGCTCGCCTTGCTCTGTTCTGTGATGCGCGTTCGTGACTCTCCTGTTCGAACTCATTCATCAAAATGAACAAATCTTTTTTTGAGTCATTTCGTACGTTTTGTTTGTTGAATGAACCAAATGAGCGCTCGTTTCGCTTGATAAGACCCTTATTCATCGTGTGGAATCGTTTAAAGCCCTTTGAAGCTGCACTGAAACTCTCATTTGCACCTTGAACCGTTTGGTCCCCATTGAAGTCCATTATAAGGAGAAAAAATCCTGGAATGTTTTCATCAAAAACCTTAATTTCTTTTCGACTGAAGAAAGACAGACACGGACATCTTGGATGACATGAGGGCGAGTAAATTATCAGCAAAAGTTTTATTAAAAGTGAACTACTCCTTTAAAGGCCTGTGTGAGACCATGAGTTAGTTTTATGGATATGGTTAATAACTGTAGGTATAGGGTAAGGGTTCGGTTTTGGTACTTCAATGAATGTCCTCACAAAGATAAATGTACAAGAGTGTGTGTGTGCGCATGTGTGTGTGTGCTGTGCTGAACATGAGCAGGTCCAGTAATGCAGCTGTGTTTGTACACGCTGGACGCTGCTGAACATCTGGACTCAGTTACTGGCTCTCCGGAGGGGTTTACGGGGGTGTTGCCTGTGAAAGAGGGACTCCTGATCTCAGTCGGATAGTTTCAATGGATGAGAGTTGGATTAAGCGTGAACAAAGACCGTGATTTCGCGTGACTCAGCGATGAATGCAGGATTCTCGCGCGGGGAGTTTCGCCCTCTGACGACATCCGCGTGTCTGAACACAACCATGTTCTTTTCAAAGTGAGTAAAGGGTTTTTTTTAGTGATTATGAAGGGGAAAATCGTTTGGCAGCAGTATGTTTTATTTACTAATCCCCGATTTGTTTTTAAGGATTATCAAATTGGACACTGTTCTGTATTATTTATTATAGAGCCGATTGGTTCAGTTTCAAATTCTGATTGGATAAGTCGAAGTGATATAGCCAAAGTAAACACACCTCTGATTAGTTGAATGATGTACACTCTCAGAAAAAAAGGTCCAAAACCTGTCACTGGGGAGGTACCTTTTCAAAAGCTACACTTTAAGACCTAAAATGTAAATAATAGCACCTAAAATGTACATATTAACACCTAAATGTATATAACAGCACCTAAAATGTACACATTAGCACCTAAAATGTACACATTAGCACCTAAAATGTTCATATTAGCACCTAAAATGTACTTAATAGCACCTAAAATGTACATATTAGCACCTAAAATGAAAATAATAGCACCTAAAATGTACATAATAGCACCTAAAATGTACATAATAGCACCTAAAATGTACATATTAGCACCTAAAATGTACATAATAGCACCTAAAATGTACACATTAGCACCTAAAAATTTCATAATAGCACCTAAAATGTACATAATAGCACCTAAAATGTACACATTAGCACCTGAAATGTACATAATAGCACCTAAAATGTACATAATAGCACCTAAAATGTACACATTAGCACCTAAAATGTTCATATTAGCACCTAAAATGTACATAATAGCACCTAAAATGTACATATTAGCACCTAGAATGGAAATAATAGCACCTAAAATGTACATAATAGCACCTAAAATGTACACATTAGCACCTAAAATGTTCATAATAGCACCTAAAATGTACATAATAGCACCTAAAATGTACATATTAGCACCTAGAATGGAAATAATAGCACCTAAAATGTACACATTAGCACCTAAAATGTTCATATTAGCACCTAAAATGTACATAATAGCACCTAAAATGTACATATTAGCACCTAGAATGGAAATAATAGCACCTAAATTGTACATAATAGCACCTAAAATGTACACATTAGCACCTAAAATGTACATAATAGCACCTAAAATGTTCATATTAGCACCTAAAATGTACATAATAGCACCTAAATTGTACATAATAGCACCTAAAATGTACACATTAGCACCTAAAATGTTCATAATAGCACCTAAAATTTACATATTAGCACCTGAAATGAAAAAGTTTAGCTTTTGCAAAGGTACAGCCCCAGTGACAGCATTTGTACCTGTTTGTCTGAGAGTGTAGAAATGAGCTCGCAACCATAATAGCCTACTTTACTAATGAACTATATACTGGTGAAAGAATGTGTTATTGTTTTTATTAAACAATTATAAAAATAATACTGCTAATAATCTAGTGTTTTAATGATGTACAGTGGAATTGAATTGGATTTTATATTTTCAGTTTTCATTTTAATTGTTCAGAAAGTTTATTAGTTTTATTGATTTTTCATTTCTTAGTAAATTACTTCAGTTACGTAGTTGTCAATGCAGCATTTTTCATTTTCGGTTACGTTCCAAATTGGATATTACAATTTTATTTCAGCTCTTATTTTAATTAGCAGAAATGGTTTTAGATTTAGATGACAATGTAAATATGTACTGTGCTTTAAACCTATAGTGCAAACAGATGTGTAATATGAGAATAGCAGAAACGGAGTGGCTCCTGTTAGTTAGAGACTAACCAGAAACTGCAACACCGCATGCAAAGTGCATGTTCATGTTTACAGAGGTCAAAGTTGAGTCTAATTAGGATTTTTTCAAAGTGTTTTTCGTCCTTTTGAAGTGGAGGGATATTTCATTGGTCAGTTTTATGTTAGGCTAACTATGCTTGTTTGAGTCGGTCATCTGGTAAATAGCTCAAGACACACACACACTCTTTTTTTTTCTTCTTCCTCTCTGTGTATTGTGTCACTTCACCATTATGGGTGTAACTCAAAATATAGTCACAGCTGATATGAGTGCTGAACCGGCGCTGGGAGTTGTCACAAAGCCCCACATGCTTTTCATATGGAATAAAGTTGGGAGGAGAACATAATTGCTCAATATTTCAAGCCCAACAAAACCTCCCCACCCAAAATCATTCCTCATTTTTTTAATCACGCAGAATACAAATCAACCAGCCAATTTGAGCTACAGCCAGAATAAACAATGGCTTAGGACTCTGTGTTTTAGTCACATTTGAGTTTTCTTAAACGATCCGTTCTTCATAAAGACCCCGAAGGACCTGTTAAAGTTATCGGTGCCACTCCAGCCTTTATTCCTGTCAACACTTGAAGGTTTTTGTGAGAATAAAACCTAGTTTAGAGGTAGTAGACCAAGTTATTTGGACATTAATTCCACTCAAACTCCCATTGTTGAACAGTCACAGTTCAGATGTTTGAAAAAAAACTTTTGCTGATAATTTACTCGCCCCCACGTCATCCAAGATGTCCATGTCTTTCTTTCTTCAGTGCAAAAGAAATTAAGGTTTTTGATGAAAACATTCCCGGATTTTCTCCATATAATGGACTTCAATGGGGACCAAACGGTTCAAGGTCCAAATGAGAGTTTCAGTGCAGCTTTAAAGGGCTTTAAACGACACCAGATGATGAATAAGGGTCTGATCTAGGACCCTTCGAGTCATGACTCGAAAATAGATTTGTTCATTTTGATGAACAGGAGAGTCACGAACGCGCATCACAGAACAGAGCAAGGCGAGCATTTGTGCTTATAAAACTTAAACTTTGTTATTTATTTTTGAAATGGCCGCTCGTTTCGCTTGATAAGACCCTTATTCATCGTCTGGTGTCGTTTAAAGCCCTTTGAAGCTGCACTGAAACTCTCATTTGGACCTTGAACCGTTTGGACCCCATTGAAGTCCATTATATGGAGAAAAATCCTGGAATGTTTTCATCAAAAACCTTAATTTCTTTTCGAGTGTAGAAAGAAAGACGTGGACATATTGGATGACATGGGGGCGAGTAAATTAAAAGTGAACTACTCCTTTAATTAACATTTGAAGTTTTTTTCTTTGTGTTTATGTATATTTTCAGTACATTTGATGGTAAAAAGCAAATTGTAGGTCAATTATACAGTATATTAACATTAAATCACTTGCCATATTGTATGTAAAATATAAAAGCATGTCGTAATACCTGAAACACTGTCACAATCACGTTGATTTTGTGGCATCCACCTCTGCCGTTTCTTTACTGTAAATCTAACGGGATCTTTTTCACAGTTTCAGCTGTAAATCTGTATTTCTTACACCGTCGTCTTTTTCCATTTTAAACTCGTACCTTTTGGGCTGTGTTTTCACAGCAGCTGTGATGAATGATTTCCTGAGTTATTTGGTGGTTTCCAATGTTCAAATGAGATTGATGGTACCGTTGCCCATTCTGCAGACCACAGTGGCTCTTCATGAGTCGTCCCTCAGCCCAATATAGAGACAGCCAGCGTTTCCTGAGAGACTGAACAGAACAGGACTTTTATTGCTGAGGGTGAAACACTGATGAACCCAAACGTTTCTGTTCTGAGACATCAATCAGAGCGTTTGTGTGAGCAATGTCATCTTGTGTCTGTATTGTATCTTGTTACTTTAGTTACGTATCTATAGTATTTATTCAACTTAAAGGAAAAAAAACTTTTGCTGATAATTTACTCGCCCCCATGTCATCCAAGATGTCCATGTCTTTCTTTCTTCAGTCGAAAAGAAATTAAGGTTTTTGATGAAAACATTCCAGGATTTTCTCCATATAATGGACTTCAATGGGGACCAAACGGTTCAAGGTCCAAATGAGAGTTTCAGTGCAGCTTCAAAGGGCTTTAAACGACACTAAGGGTCTTATCTAGCGAAACGAGTGGTCATTAAAAAAAATAAATCAAAAAGTTTAATTTTTATAAGCACAAATGCTCGCCTTGCTCTGTTCTGTGATGCGCGTTCCTCTCCTGTTCATCAAATTGAATGAATCTTTTCCCGAGTCAACTTGTTCATTTCATTCGTTGAATGAATCAAGTGACATGAAAAAAGATTCGTTCATTTTGATAAACGAATTCGTACAGGAGAGTCACGAACGCGCATCACAGAACAGAGCAAGGCAAGCATTTAAGCTTATAAAAATTTAATTTATTAATTTATTATTATATATGTTATTTATTTATTAAACGGTCACTCGTTTCGCTTGACAAGACCCTTATTCATCGATCGTCTGGTGTCGTTTAAAGCCCTTTGAAGCTGCACTGAAACTCTCATTTGGACCTTGAACCGTTTGGACCCCATTGAAGTCCATTATATGGAGAAAATCCTGGAATGTTTTCATCAAAAACCTTAATTTCTTTTCGACTGAAGAATGAAAGACATGGACATCTTGGATGACATGGGGGCGAGTAAATTATCAGTAAATGTTTTTTTGTTTTTTTTAAGTGAACTACTCCTTTAAACTTAACCTTCAAATCTAATATTTATATTTTATTCATCTTTTTTTCAATTAATGAAAACCACCACAAACACCTGAGCAACTGCCTTGACAAGTTGACGTTTACCCAGAATGCCTCAGTATCATGGAAGTGAGTTTTGCACATGACAAGCACACAAAATCTGAGACTAGTTGTTTGCTATTTTAACTATGGTAATCCCATAATTCCCGTTCAAACGAGACTAAAACTAGCTGACGCAGACTTTGGCCAACTTTTGGCTCCAGAGTGCCACCATTACATTTTGAAATGGAAACTGAAGTGGAAAAGAAAAGCATCCTCGCGGGAGTCGTCTCTAACCGCTGAGACATGTAGGCAAGTCCATTCTCTCCCCTCGATATCCGCACAACCTGTAATTAGCACAAATTGCTGGCTCCTTAAGTTGTTCTTCCGAACATCAACAAGCCATTTTTGTCCTCTGATTCTTTGGCACCCATAATTCCCTTTTCCATCTCGATCTCTGCTGAGTCCGAAACCACAGAGTGCTCTAGAACCGACAGAAAGAGACAGACATCTACAGTGATCATGACTCAGGTTCAGTTTTAACATCCCACTTGTGTCATTAAAGATTCTCTAATGGTTCTAATGGAAGAACTTTTGTTTCTCTTCTGGCACAAAACCATTTTCACTGTATTCTCCAGTTTTACATTTTCTTTGACAGTATTTTTTCCTTGTTTTCATTAAAAAAATATTACAACACTATAATATGGTAGCTTGTTTCAGCCACAGAATGAAAAATAAAAAAGGTAAATGCAACTTTTTATCTCAAAATTCTGTCGTTTTTCTCATATTTATGAGTTTACATCTCGCAATACTTTTATTTCTCAGAATTGTGTGATAAAAAGTCGAAATTGCGTGTTCACACAATTCACAAAGTGTGCTAAAAATCGCAGGTATGAATTTAATTTTTTATTTAATTTAATTCAATTTAATTTAATTATTTAATTTAATTTAATTTAATTGTTTAATTTAATTATTTAATTTAATTTTATTATTTAACTAAATTATTTAATTCAATTATTTAATTTATTTCATATTTAATTTAAAATTTAATATAATTGTATTTAATTTAATATTGTATTTTATTTAATTATTTAACTCAATTATTTAATTCAATTATTTAATTTAATATTTAATTTAATTTAATTTGACATTTAATTTTATTTAATATTTAATTTAATTTATAGTTGTGTTGTAAAGTCAGAATTGTGAGATATAAACTATTCTGAGGGGAAAAAAGTCTTTTTTCCCCTTAGAATTGGCCCGATAACTCGCAATTGCGAGTTTATATCTCACAGTTCTGAGAAAAGATGTCAAGAATTTCGACATATAAACTCTCAATTATGTGTTATAAAGTCAGAATTCAATAGAAAACACAATAAAAAGGAGTTTTAAAATGCACAGCATGCATAGCGTTTGTGTCTCATGTTTTGGGCTTAAATCACATCTTTGTCAAGACTGAAGATGAGTTATGATCCTGGTGTGGTTTTCCCTCTTCCAGAACAGAGTTTGCCAGAACAGCCCGTCTGTAGTCACGGGACTGAGGCTTTGCCGTTCAGAAACTCACTGACCTTAATCTTTACCGTTCATTCACTCTCGCATCTACATCCCCTGAAATGTTTTTTGGGAAGTGAATGCAAGCCAGTTTCAAAGGCAGTATTGAGCGTGTGTGGTAGAATGAGTCTCTGGTCATGTGGTGAAGACATCTGTCTCATTGCTGTCTGTTCCCAGGTCAGGTAATGGAGCAGAAAGGCTTCCCATTGGAAAGACAAGTGACATAATTGATATCTACTCTACATTCTTAAAGATCTTTCTTTTTTTTAAAGACAAACCATGTGCAAATTCATGCAGTGAACCAATAGATGGTCTCAAAAACACGTTTCATTCTTCTAAACATCTTTATCTGTGTGTGTGTGCAGTTGGGACGAGAGCAGCTCCATCAGCAGTGGTTTGAGCGATGGCTCTGATAACCTGAGCTCAGAGGATCTCAACGCCAGCTCTTCTCTTAACTCCCTCCCCACCACACCCGTCGGCTCGCGACGCAACTCCTCCGTCATGGTAAGCTTCTTCAGCGGTGCTTATTTGGATAACTTGCATGTTTGAGGCATCACTTTATAGCCCTTAATCCTGTAACTGTGGACAAATGTGGGCACAGAGGACTCTCTAATAAAATTGTATTTATTATAAATGTTATATCACTGTCTTCGATAAAGTTTTGTCTATCCATTTATGGTGTTTTTTTATTTTTTGGGGGATATTTTTGAATTTATTTACTTCAAAAAGTACCATATTTTCTATATAAATTATGCTTATTTTATGTTTTATTTTTTACATTTTTTAACTACATTAAAATATCATTCCAATAAGTTCTTAGAGCTAAAACCTAAAGATGAAGTGACTTTGCGGTCTTATTTTGGCTAAATTACAGTTTTTCCCATTCATTTCATTTCTATGGGTGCCCATTTTTGACCCAAATACAAGATTAAGGAGGTTTTTTTCGCCCACTTAACATTGTAGAATTGAGTCACACAAAAAAATTGTGTGTGTTCAGGAGGCAAACTTAGGAAAAGTAGCTCAAGGGATCAAGGGAAGTATTTTTTTAAAATAAATCAAAACTATTGTGCCCACATTTGTCCAGAATACGGTTTTAGGGTTAAAGCCGGTTGAAGCTCTTAATTTTGAGCTTTAATTGCAACCTTAAAATGTACAAAAATTCTCCCCCGAACCCCCTTAGAGGGACAGAGGTCCACCCAACATAGTTTTACAAAATCCTACGGGAAACATAGATCATAATGAACTTTACTCCAGCATAGTACGACAAAAAACAAATTAAAATGTCCTACGTTTGGCCTGCCTGACACCCTCTGAAATCTTAACCCGGCCCTGCCACACACATTAACATGACATGTCCGTATCTGTTTTCGACATTGTTTTTCAGTTCCCGCTCTGGTAAACATCAGCATAAAATAACCTCTGAGGATTTGTTTTGTGTCAAGGCGTCTTGACAGTTTCAGGCTCTTGTTTCAGACTGTGGTTTGGTGTTTGCTGCCATCTTCAATTTAACGTGTCCCTGGTTTGGAAGTCTGGTGTGTTTCTTCAAAACTAAACATTTCTACTGGTGATAAGAAGCTGTATTGCAGTCACAGCGGTGACCTAAATTAAACAATTCTCAATTTGTGGGTCTGTTTTTGTCTCACCAGGTTAAAACCACTTAACTGTCACCGTCCCACAGGTGGGACGTTTGCCACTATATTTTTAAAACAATAATATCTTAGTAAATACCTTAAATAATATTGACAAACTATATATCATTTGAAAGCTTACAATCTCTAGTTTCCATATTTGGTGACTGATTTTCAAAATATATTATAGAGGAGCCATAATTTATCAATATGCAACAAGAATATTTTCATACTCATAAGGCGTGTTCAGACCTTTATTTTAAAATAGCAGTAAACATGAAAAATCATGAAAAAATGGTAGATACCTCAGTTTGTTTTCATGCCAAAAGTTCAAAAGATAGAATCCATTCAATTATTTTGGGAAAAAAAAGGTCTGAAAACTTTGAAATATCAAGAAAAAAAATAATAAATTCACCATTTGTGACGTGGCAGCTAGCTATGACTTACATGCGTGTTCTTTGTATGTGTTTCTTAGAGGTTCAATTCATATCAAAATCTGCCAAACTTCCCATGCTACTTCTGAATAGGATCTCTACTTCAGAAATTGTATGAAAATTGTGAAAATAATGGTTCATATCACTCAAAACACGAATGGAAATGCAGGCGCCCTTATATGGGCAGTAATGGAGTCTGATTGTGCCCTAGTGGAAAAGTTTGGTACTGCGCTCAAACTAAATCTTACTGAAAGCTCATTTTTTGAGATATCAACCTAAAATTTGAAACACAACTTGTTCAGATTTTTGGCTTTGATATTACTGCCGTTTTAGAGTAGCCCAGGTTTTGAAAATATATATTTTATGTAAAATATGAATAATTAATATTTTTGCATTGTACATTTCCATAAACTCAAACCTCTATAACTTTTTTTCTGTTTCACTTTCTTAATTTATTTCACTTCTACAAAAATCTGCCAAATGTCTTCTTTAAAACAAGACCAATCATATGTCTATATTCCAAAGCATTCTTGAATTACAACCATTTAAGTTCGAAATGTGCATTTTCATGTCTATTCAAAAAAGGGGGGGTGACAGTTAACAAAATAAAACATTTTACGGTAGAGTACCGCCAGAACTTTACCCTTAAAAATATGGTAGCAACGTTATTGGTTTTACAGACTTTTACGGTTTAAATCTGATATGATGTTAATTTACTGACATATTTAAGTATTAATATCTGTTTTGTACCATTGTAATACACTGAAAACCACCAATCACAGCAGTGATGAGTCACATGCTCATCTCAAGCAGATCTTCCTCAAGAAAGTTAATACTTCACACAAACACGCATGAAATGCATAAACACTAATTTAACAACTTTACATGTAACATAAAACCCTAATGTACATTCCTGATTAGAAAAAAACTACGAGGAAACAATTATTTCAACAAAAGTGTCACGCAGGGAATTGTGGGAATGTCAAATTACGGTTTTTCACTGTAAATTATACATTGAGTTGTTCTTTTTCACTTCCAAAAACTGTAAATCTAACGGTATTTTACAGTAAAATGACATTAAATGTACCATTAGATCTATCACAGTTATTTACCGTATATAATACGGAAACTTTCTGGTAACCAATTAACAGTTTTGCACTGTAGCATTTTTACAGTTTACAGTCTGTTACTGTTACTTGATATTTTGTTAAGACGACGTCACAAATAATGATAACAAATAATGCAACATAGCCAAAGAGACACTGGTATCATATTCACCCCCTACAGTCAGCGCTCGTTCTTACATTGAATCGGCTCAAAAGCCTGGCTTTGATTCACCCGGATGAACGAAGAGCAGCTGTTTTCTATCAGGCACGTCGTCATTTGCTTGTTTGAAGCACTTGCTATCAGTTCTGGATGAAATCACAACTTTGTTTTCCTCTGAATGTCAATAATCAAGCTCGAACAGACAAAAAGAGGAACAATATGACTGATAGACTTTCTGTGCTGCTTTATTAATCATGATTACATTATTTTGAAGATGTTTTCAATGTGCCACCTGGTCTTTACTCAGAGAAATGTCATGTTCTTGGCATTATATTTTTGAGCCAAGATGGGATGTTATAATACTATATATAATGCAAAGTTATTGGCATTAGAGTAATGTGCTCTGTGCCCATGCTAAAGGTGTAGAAGTCTTTTAAACTGTTCGTTTTCTGTGCACACCCTGTCAAATTGACATGCAAACACCACAAACGTACAGTAATATTAATTTTGTTTGTATATGTCAAAACACAGCAGCAGCATGTTCAAACTTTGCATGCATGTTCATGATGAAAGAAAAAGCAATGGTTTAATATTATTTCTGGTAGCTCATTTTTACCATCTGTGGCTGACAAAATATTTTTCTGTATTGAAATAAGTGTGGAAAATCTATTTTTTTTGTGTGTTTGTGAAGTTGCGAACGGATGCGGAGAAGCGTTCTCTGGTGGAGAGTGGACTGGCGTGGTACAGCGAGGACTGCAAGTCCTTACGGAAGACGGATGGAGTTTACGACACCGGGAGCCTGAAAGCGGAGCCGTCCTGCAAGTGGAGGAAAACTCGGCCGCCGGATGGTCCCGCGCAGGACAAGATGGGCAAAGGAGAACTGAAGAAACCTCAGAGTCTCGGACAGCCTGGGAACTTCAAAAAGAGCCGCAATCCTCCTGTGGGCGTCACCTCACCCATCACACACAACTCACAAAGTGTGCTAAAAATCGCAGGTATGAATACATTTTTTTTATTTTATTATATTTAATTTTATTTTATTATTATTTAATTTAATTTAATTTTATTTAATTTTATTTTATTTTATTTTATTTTATTTTATTATTTAACTCAATTATTTAATTCAATTATTTAATTTAAATTTTTTTTTTTATTATTTAATTTAATTTATTTTATTATTTAATTTAATTATTTAATTCAATTATTTAATTTTATTTTATTTTATTATTTAACTCAATTATTTAATTCAATTATTTAATTTAATTTATTTTATTATTTAATTTAATTATTTAATTCAATTATTTAATTTAATTTTATTTAATTTTATTATTTAACTCAATTATTTAACTCAATTATTTAACTCAATTATTTAAGTTTATTTAATTTATTTGATATTTAATTGAATTGAATTTAATATTTAATTTAATTGTATTTTATTTTAATTATTTAACTCAATTATTTAACTCAAATATTTAATTCTATTATTTAATTTTATTTCATATTTAATTATATTTAATTTAATTTCATATTTAATTTCATATTTAATTTAATTTATATTTGTTATTTAATTTAATTGTATTTATTTTATGCTGATGTTTAGGCTTTAGCTTTGACATAAAGACACTGTATTTTCTGATTTGGACATATTTCAGACATTAGATATACTCAAGAGGTCTCTTGGCAGCAAAACAAAACGTTTTTGTTCTCCAAACATGCAGCTCCAAAAGAATGATATATTAATGGTACTATATCATGATTTGGAAATGAATCAGTTGGACAATCTTAGGTTGTTTACGAGTCGACTACTGTCATCCATAATCTCTTGTAAATGAAGACCATGTGTGAGACAGAGACTAGTGAAGGGTCTCAAACTGGTGATGACACGTGTGTGGAAACTTTAAAGGAACCACATGTATAGTATCTTAACTTAAACAAATATCAAAGTTCTGTCATCGTATAAGTTCTGTATACAATAAAATGCAGTGGCCAGAGGCTGTAAGACTCTAAAAGGACAATAAAGCACCATAAATGCATCATAAAAGTAGTCTAGTGCTATATATATATATATATATATATGACATATGATAGATTCATCTTCATGCATAGTCATGAAATGAACATGCAAACGATGACAGACCTTTTATTTTTTGGTGAATCATTCTTTTAACTTTCATTTACCATGTTTTCATGAAAGATTTGATGAGAGAGAAGCGTGTCAGGTTTAACATCTTCTCTTGATGCAGTCTTCCTGTTTGCTGTCTAACCTTTCTATGCTGGATCCATAGTTTAAAATGACATTTAAATGTCAGCGATCCAATGCATTTAGAAGAAAACCAGCAGCCATGGGGCCTTATGTCATTTTTCTGTCCTGTTATTAAATTACCTTCACAAACAGCAAAAACATGATCACCAATTAAAGGAATAAAAAGCATAGGAGGGGGGGGGGTGTGTTGAAGCCACTTTGAAGTAAATTACACTATAATATATATTTATATGAAGCTGTTTTCAACATTGATAATAATCAGAAATGTTTCTTGATCATCAAATCCTCGTATTAGAGTGATTTCTGAAGGATCATGTGACGCTGAAGACTGGAGTAATGATGCTGGAAATTCAGTGTAAAAGACATTTTATAATATATTCAAATAGAAATCTGATCTTTTAGATTGTGATAATATTTCACAATATTACTGTTTTGTGTTTTCACTGTATTTTGGTTTAAATAAACGCAGCCTTGGTGAGCTGAGTCATTACAATCCAAAAAAATAAATAAAACAGAACTAAACTGTAAAAAAATATTGATGGTTTAACTTAAAGTAAGTAACCTGGTTGCCTTAAAATTTTAAGTTGATTGAACTGGAAAAAGTGAGTTAATACAATGAAGGAGATTAATTTAACCATCAGAAACTCAAAATTATATGTTATTTGAACTAAATAAATTATTTAAGTTGATTTGACAAAAGAAAAAATGTTGTGATTACTACACTGTAAAAAATATTGTTGGTTTAACTTAAAAAAGTAAGTAACCTGGGTTGCCTTAAAATTTTAAGTTGATTGAACTGGAAAAAGTGAGTTAATACAATGAAGGAGATTAATTTAATCATCAGAAACTCAAAATAATAAGTTATCTCAACTAAATAAATTATTATAAAGTTGATTTGACAAAAGAAAATATGTTGTGATAACAAATCTTGAAAATATTTTTTGCAGTGTAGTGTATAAAAGTATTGCATACTGAGCACTGTATACTATAATGCAGAAGTGTATGTTAGCATGTACTAGCAAGTGCTCATCTTGAAAAGTAAATCAATTTTTTTATCATATCAAACCCAACAAATGTGCTTTTAAAGTGTCGTTAGTATTAGTACAATCATAGAATCTCCTCTATCAAGAATATTTAGTCAAGTTCACATCGTATCGGTCACTATTTTTCAGATGTGGTTGGTGTTGGTCTCATCTGACTGAGTTTATATGTGGTGTGGGCTGAGACGCTCTTTATCTTTGCAGTGTCTCTAATTACTCTCGTCTCCATCCATGACTCACACACTGTAGATTTAAGAAACTTAACCATGACTTCATCTGATGTCATACCCCCGAGGCTTTCCTGCTCACCTTTCAAAGACGCTTCTTTGAATCTGGAGGACGTGTGTCACGGTTTTGGTCATCAACACTGATTCAGCTGTGTGTGTGTGTGTGTGTGTGTGTGTGTGATGAGGCTGATGTGGTGATTTCCCACATCCCAGATGCTAATTGCAGGGTATTTTGATGTATTTCACAGAGCTGAATGATGACCAATTCATTAATGTGGTTTTAACATGATATTTCAGGAGACTTCAAAGAATACAATGGATTATTTCCATCCTAGAGGAAGAGGTTTGCTCAGGTTGCTCTTTCATAATGGTAAATAATGTAGTATGAATGAACATCTCAGGTTTCTGGGTTTGGTGCAACTCTGTTTTTTAAAGATATGATGTTATTGTTAAATAAAACTATTAAAAAATATTTTTTTTTGTTGTTATATATATATAGCTGGAATAAAATATAAATATTAGATGAATATCTTCGACTTAAAAAAAATGTTGCCTTGGCTTGTATTATAATTTCTAAAATTACTAAAACATATAAATTAAAGCGAAATGGCATTATTATTATTATTATTATTATTATTATTATAGTTTATTTAGATAGGGACAGATACAGATAACATAGATACACTTTGACAGTGATCTGATGCATGTATCAATGTTTTTAGCCAAAGCTAATTTACAACATTAGTCCCTAGAAGGGCTTTTTTAGTAAAATGCAATACATGCAATACAATACACGAGCAATACAAAACAATAAGGGCTTTTGATAAAATGCAGTACAAGAATAAAAATACTAATAGAGAGAAAAATAATGGAATATAATATAAATGCCAAAAAAAAAAAGAAAAAAAATTACAAAAAAGGCAGTCGACAAGAACTAAATATGCGAACAACACTTTCAAAGAGCTATGAAATTACAAAAGCGTTTAAAAAATTGATACAAAACTAAGACTAAAGGAAAACTGAACATACTAAAAATAAAAGCTAATTCCAAATATGAATTCATACTATTTAAAGGATATTATAATTACTTGATATAGAGATTGTGGTTAAAATATTTGTAGATTTGATTTATCTTTATGGATGAAACCAGTTTCATGTCTTAGATAATATGATTTTAAAGAAATTTCTCTGAACAGTACGTTGAGAAAATTTCCGCTGAAATCACAGAAAACCACATAACAATACCAGAAAATTTTGTATGAAGTGAAATTTTGTCATTCATCACTAATATTCTCCTCTGTATCTTTGATGCTCAAGGGTTTAAAGGATTAGTTCACTTTAAAAAAAAACTTTTTCTGATAATTTACTCAGTCTTTCTTTCTACAGTTAAAAAGAAATTAAGGTTTTTCGATAAAAACATTCCAGGATTTTTCTCCATATAATGGACTTCAATGGGGTCCAAACGGTTCAAGGTCCAAATGAGAGTTTCAGTGCAGCTTCAAAGGGCTTTAAACGACACCAGACGATGAATAAGGGTCTTATTACATTCATTCAACGAATTAAATGAACGAAATGACTCGAAAAAAGATTTGTTCATTTTGATGAACGAGTTCGAACAGGAGAGTCACGAACGCGCATCACAGAACAGAGCAAGACGAGCATTTGTGCTTATAAAACTTAATCTTTGTTATTTATTTTTGAAATGAGCGCTCGTTTCGCTAGATAAGACCCTTATTCATCGTCTGGTGTCGTTTAAAGCCCTTTGAAGCTGCACTGAAACTCTCATTTGGACCTTGAACCGTTTGGACCCCATTGAAGTCCATTATATGGAGAAAATTTCTTTTCGACTGAAGAAAGAAAGACATGGACATCTTTTTGGATGACATGGGGGCGAGTAAATTATCAGCCAATCAATTGTCAGTTTCAGTGACTGTCTCCTCTCTTTCTCTAAAGTCCCCAAAGGAGACTCGAAGGCCGTTGACAGGGTGAAAATGTCAGTGAAGGCGACGGGTCTGCAGCGTTCCCGCTCTGATGCCGGCCGGGATAACGCCGAGCACCGCAAGCCTCCCTCCGGTCTGGTGAAACCCTCCGCTGGCGGCTCCTTTGGTTACAAGAAACCCCCGACCACCGGTACCGCCACTGTCCTGACAGCAGGAGGCGCCACTATCACCAGCGGCTCGGCCACCGTGGGCAAAACCCCAAAGTCCTCGGGCATCCCCATCAAACCCGTCCCAGGTGGAGGTGTGCGCAAAAACAGCTTTGATGCCAGCGGCTCCGAACAGGGTTTCCTCGCGCCCAACGCTCGCGGTAGCATTCAGTATCGAAGTCTTCCACGGCCCGCAAAATCCAGCGCCATGAGTTTAACCTCTCGGCCTGTCAGTGGCAGCATCGACGCCAGCCTGCTCACGCTTAAACCCGTGCCAGCTTTGCCCAACACCATGCCCACCAGAGGAAAAGAAGGAGGCAGCTTTAAAGCGGCTAGTCGCCCGAGCTTCACGGGACCCGTCAACCAAACGGACCGTGAGAAGGAGAAGGAACGGGCCAAGGCCAAAGCGGACCTGGAGATCAGCTGTGGAGAGACCCATCGAGTGCGGAGGACGAGCTCCAGTAAATACCCTGAGCTGAGCTCCCCGACCTGCACGCCGAGGTAGGACACCATGTCACTGTTTTTATATAGATATAGAAATATATACTGTAGTTCTGAAACTGTACTCCATCTCGAATCCCAGTGTCAATTTTATTTTAGTGATTATCTCTAACCAAAAAGGCTGAATAAACCAGATTCTGCATTCTGTTGGAGACAATGTAAACAATGCTGGGTTGTTTCAACCCAAATATGGGTTAAATATGGACAAACCCAAATGTTCGAATGACACAAATCCCAGTGTCAATTTTATTTCAGTGATTATCTCTAACCAAAAAGGCTGAATCATTGGACATTTACACTGCAAACAATGCTGGGTTATTTCAACCCAAATTTGGGTCAAATATGGACAAACCCAAATGTTGGGTTAAAAATGCAATTTAAAAAAGTTGAAGTTGGGTTAAAATTGGAAATTACATTTTTAACCCAACATTTGGGTTTGTCCATATTTAACCCATATTTGGGTTGAAACAACCCAGCATTGTTTACATTGTCTCCAACAGAATGCAGAATCTGGTTTACCATTCTGTAAATATTTTCTTTTGGGAGTAATAAAGACTGAACTTGTGGTAATATACTGTGTTTTGCAAATGTTTAACCACTCCTCATCAGATACAATTATTAACTTCCTTCTCCCATTTATCTTTCACATATATTGAAGAGGGATTTTAAGAAGATACTTGAACATATTCGTGATATCAGTTTTTTGTCCATTCAACCATTTCATTTGTAAATAAAATTGGATATAAAAACATATTCTTTTTTTGAAAAAAATAGAAAAAATTATTTCATAATTTGTTTAAAAATTATATATATATACATATTTTAATTATATATTATAAATTGTTAAACTTTAATGATGATTTTCTTTATATATCTTATGTAATTATTTATATATTTTTAATTATTTATAAATTATTTTGTATTATTCAATTAAATCATCAGGTATAAAAATAAATATTTATATTTTCCATGTGCAAAACAGCACCTCATTCGTTTGAAATAAAAAAAACTATGTCTAAAATATCATGAACTGATTATTATGATTTTTTAATTATTTATATCAAATTTAATTGTCACAGCTAATGATCTTGATCTGTGGCTTTGTGTGATTTAAATATTTAACAAATTATGTAAATCAATTCATGATATTTTCAAATAATAATTAACGAGTTAAAAATTATATATATAAAATTTGTTTTTTCTTCATAATTATATATTACATATTGTTAAACTTTAATGATGATTTAGTTTGTCCTTAATTATATATTCAATTAAATCATCAGGTATAAAAATAAATATTTATATTTTAAAATATATATTTTCCATGTGCTACACAGCACCTCATTCGTTTGAAATATATATATATATATATATATTTAAATATTATGAAAATATTATGATTTGTTAATTATTTATATCAAATTTAATTGTCACAGCTAATGATCTTGATCTGTGGCTTTGTGTGATTTAAATATTTAACAAATTATGTAAATCAATTCATGATATTTTCAAATAATAATTAACGAGTTAAAAATTATATATATAAAATTTGTTTTTTCTTCATAATTATATATTACATATTGTTAAACTTTAATGATGATTTAGTTTGTCCTTAATTATATATTCAATTAAATCATCAGGTATAAAAATAAATATTTATATTTTAAAATATATATTTTCCATGTGCTACACAGCACCTCATTCGTTTGAAATATATATATATATATATATATTTAAATATTATGAAAATATTATGATTTGTTAATTATTTATATCAAATTTAATTGTCACAGCTAATGATCTTGATCTGTGGCTTTGTGTGATTTAAATATTTAACAAATTATGTAAATCAATTCATGATATTTTCAAATAATAATTAACAAGTTAAAAATTATATATATATATAAAAAAATTTTTTATTTATAATTAAATATTACATATTGTTAAACTTTAATGATGATTTTGTTTGTCCTTAATTATATATTCAACTAAATAATCGGGTATAAAAATAAATATTTATATTTTAAAATATATATTTTCTATGTGCTACACAGCACCTCATTCGTTTGAAATATATATATATATATATATATTTAAATATTATGAAAATATTATGATTTGTTAATTATTTATATCAAATTTAATTGTCACAGCTAATGATCTTGATCTGTGGCTTTGTGTGATTTAAATATTTAACAAATTATGTAAATCAATTCATGATATTTTCAAATAATAATTAACGAGTTAAAAATTATATATATAAAATTTGTTTTTTCTTCATAATTATATATTACATATTGTTAAACTTTAATGATGATTTAGTTTGTCCTTAATTATATATTCAATTAAATCATCAGGTATAAAAATAAATATTTATATTTTAAAATATATATTTTCCATGTGCTACACAGCACCTCATTCGTTTGAAATATATATATATATATATATTTAAATATTATGAAAATATTATGATTTGTTAATTATTTATATCAAATTTAATTGTCACAGCTAATGATCTTGATCTGTGGCTTTGTGTGATTTAAATATTTAACAAATTATGTAAATCAATTCATGATATTTTCAAATAATAATTAACAAGTTAAAAATTATATATATATATAAAAAAAATTTTTTATTTATAATTAAATATTACATATTGTTAAACTTTAATGATGATTTTGTTTGTCCTTAATTATATATTCAATTAAATCATCAGGTATAAAAATAAATATTTATATTTTAAAATATATATTTTCCATGTGCTACACAGCACCTCATTCGTTTGAAATATATATATATATATATATTTAAATATTATGAAAATATTATGATTTGTTAATTATTTATATCAAATTTAATTGTCACAGCTAATGATCTTGATCTGTGGCTTTGTGTGATTTAAATATTTAACAAATTATGTAAATCAATTCATGATATTTTCAAATAATAATTAACAAGTTAAAAATTATATATATATAAAAAAAATTTTTTATTTATAATTATATATTACATATTGTTAAACTTTAATGATGATTTTCTTTGTCCTTAATTATATATTCAATTAAATCATCAGGTATTAAAATAAATATTTATATTTTAAAATATATATTTTCCATGTGCACCTCATTCGTTTGAAATATATACGTATATATATATATATTTAAATATTATGAAAATATTATGATTTGTTAATTATTTACGTCAAATTTAATTGTCACAGCTAATGATTCTGATCTGCGGCTTATTTAACAAATCATGTAAAGGAATTCATGATATTTTCAAATAATAATTAACGAGTAAAAATTAAGTGCTTAAAAAATAAAAATAAGTGTGCAACTTTTGTGTGCCGATGCCTCGTGTGTTTCTGTTACGCAAGTTTTGCTCCTCAATTATTTAAAAGCCTTTCTGGAAGCGGACACAAGGAGCCTTTGAGGTGTTCTTTATTTAGTTCCTTCGGATGCAGTGAAATCCCTCGGCTTCCTGCGGCGCTCGACTGCTGAAGGTCTTTGAGTTCATGACGTCACTGATGCCGATTCGTGTGTTTACTCCAACAGGTTGCTGAGCGGGAAGTCTGTGGTTCACCCTCCCAGCCTGGCTCTCCTCGACAAGGTCAACTCCAACAGTCTGGACTCCTGTATCACCATCCAAGACCTTCCTCCAAAGATCCCTCCGTACTCCAAGCTCCAGGACCTGGCGGGCTCCCGCCTGCCCCCTCGACTCACCCCGAGCCCGGCGCCGGTGCTCCACATCGACTCCCCCAGCTGTTTCTCCGGCCAGGCTCTGTCTGTGAGCAGTTCCCCCATCCTCTACCCCAAGATGTCCGGCCTGCACCGCAGCATGGAGTCCCTGCCTCTTCACATGAGCGTGCCCTTGAAAACTGATCCGGGAGAGCGGGAGGAAGCCAGGAGTACTGGGACGTGGGGCGCAGGCAGTCGGACCTCCATCACTTTAGGCGACAGGTGAGTTCGGGCTTGAATAAGAGCTGTGGTTTAACTGAATGAACCTGTTAAAAAGAGCATTGTTTTGGTGTGCAGGCCTCACTTAAAGTGAATATCACATCAATATTGTGGCAGTATTAAATTATGAATTAATATTATTATTTTAACAGTCTGTAAATGGTAATTTTATCATGTTAATTAAAATGATTTATTTATTTTATTTTTTATATATTAGTATATTATATATATAATGTATATAGATATAGAATTTTATCATAAGTGTCACCCCTTTTTTTAAAATACACATTTCGAACTTAAATGCTCAAGAATGCTTTGGAATATAGACGTACGATTGGTCTCGTTTTAAAGAAGACATTTGGCAGATTTTTGTAAAAGTGAAATAAATTAAGAACGTTTTGTACAAAAAAAGTTATAGAAGTTTGAGTTTATAAAAATGTAAAAAATGTAATTATTCATATTTTATATAAAATATATTTTTTCAAAACCTGGACGACTCAAAACGGCAAAAAAAAAAATAATAAAAAAAAATTAAAGCCGAAAATCTGAACAAGTTGTGTTTCAAATTTTAGGTTGAAATCTCAGTAAATTAGCTTTCAGTGTGTGTGTGTGTGCGCAGTACCGAACGCTTCCACTAGGGCACAACCAGACTCCATTACTGCCCATATAAGGGCGCCACCATTTCCATATGTGTTTAGAGTGATATGAACCATTATTTACACAATTTATGAAGTAGACTTCCTATTTAGAAGTAATATGACAAGTTTGGGTGACTTTGATATGAATTTAACCTCTAAGAAACACATAAAAATAACAAATATGTGCGTTATAGCTTCCTGCCACATCACAAATGTTGAATCTATCATTTTTTTTCTTCAAATTTAAAAAAAAAAATTCAGACCCTTTTTTGTAAAATAATTGAGCGGATGCTATCTTTTGAACTCTTGGTATGAAAACAAACTGAGGTTTCTACCCTTCTTTCATGATTTTTCATGTTCAAAATAAAAATTATTTCAAAATAAAAGTATTACAAAAATATTTCAAAATAAAAGTCTGAACATGCCTGAGGAGTATGAAAATATTCTTGTTGCAAATTGATAAATTACAGCTCCTCTGTCATTTATTTTGAGAACATAATCACAAAATATGGAAACTAGAGATTGTAAGCTTACAAATTATATATAGTTTGATTAGTTTAGGTTTAGTACAATGTAATGGATTTTGGCAGGTTAATAATATATCTATATTAATATAATATATAATATATATTCTCAACCTTCTCAATTTATTTATATATATATAAATTGTGTGCACTTAATTTTTCAAATGAGAACAATAAAATATTAAAAGATTGCTCACGTCGTCTGGTGTGCGTCAGTCGCCCCCTACTGGCAAAAGCATAAACTACATCACTATCAGATGGAGATTGTGGACTGGATATCAGTGTAATAATGCTAACAGTGCTGGTGTGGGGTGAGGTATTTATATGTGCTGCTCTCTACCCCTCCCAGTTTACAAACTGATAGGAACACCTTACCCAAGAAAGGATTCAGGTACATTTATTTAATCGAAAAATGAACTAGTACAGCGATGCGATGTACGGTGATTCTGACATACGCCGCACTGTCTTCCCCAGTCGCTATGGCGGTGGTCAGTCCGACGGCGAAGGAAGGGAACGCCGGCATTCCCACACCATCACCAGCATGACGGATTCGGAGAGCCCGCCTCAGCTTCCTTCGCCCACACACGTGACGCAGCCCTTCCCGGGAAAAACACCGCCAACCAACGTGGGTGAGTGAACTCTGACACCTGCTCATTTTACAGGTGAGACCTGAGATCAGTCACTGACGTTCTCCTCCACAGTGGCGCCGATCCCGAGTTCCCAAATCACACGATCCAACAGCATCCCAGCGAATGACGTGGGCTACGAGCTGTACGGGACGTCTCCGCTGGGCAGCTCTCTCTCTCTGGCCGACCGACCGAAGAGCATGATGAGATCCGGCTCCTTCAGAGAGCCCAGTGAAGACGGTGAGCCGCCGGAAACTTTCTGTACTTTGATTGGACGTGCATAAATGCTTCACTTTGCTAATAAACTGTTCATATGCATGCATTAGAATTAGAATTAGACAAACTTTATTAATCCCCAAGGGGAAATTGCAGTGTTGCCGCAGGATTCAACACACAATACAAACCAAACACATAACATATAAATAAATAAAAATAAAAAAAATAAAAAAAGTCAACTAAACTTGAAACTTAAAAGTGTTACCGGTTGCTTTTAATGAGCATAGTGAGTTAAACCAACCTGTTTTTTTTTATCACATTTTTACTGATACAGTAGCTCTATAGCATTGTTATTGTATTTTTATTTGTATAATAATTTTTTTTTAGTATTAAAGGCGCTGGTCGTGATGAGCTGACTGATAAGAATGTCAATAAATCGCTTTGCTGCCAAATTCATAAATGTATTTCATATTTTGGCACTTTTATTTTTATTGTTTCATTTTAGTTTTTGCCCTTTTTAGTCTTTTTTAAAATTATTTTCTATTTAATTTTTTTTTCGTATTTCAATTATTTGTCAAGACAACATTTTTTTAAATTTGTGTTTCTCATCACATATTTATATATTTTTTCAGCTTTATTTTCAATTACCAGAACAGATAGATAATATCAACACTGTTCAATGGCCAAACAAGACATCTAATGATCATCATAAACTCGAGCCGAGGCTATTTTCTGTAATACTGTTTCAATCATTCTTCAGTGCATATTATTCTAAACATCAGTGTAGTCTTTACTAATGTTTTCCTTGTTGAATATTATGTTAATTTGAATATATATACCATATTAAAACAACACTGTAACTGGTTTAACTTAAAAAAGTAAGTAACCTGGTTGCCTTAAAATTTTAAGTTCATTAAACTGGAAAAAGTGAGTTAATACAATGAAGGAGATTAATTTAACCATCAGAAACTCAAAATTATATGTTATCTGAACTAAATAAATTATTTAACTTGATTTGACAAAAGAAAAAATGTTGTGATTACTACACTGTAAAAAATATTGTTGGTTTAACTTAAAAAAGTAAGTAATCTGGTTGCCTTAAAATTTTAAGTTGATTGAACTGGAAAAAGTGAGTTAATACAATGAAGGAGATTAATTTAACCATTAGAAACTCAAAATTATATGTTATTTGAACTAAATAAATTATTTAAGTTGATTTGACAAAAGAAAAAATGTTGTGATAACTACACTGTAAAAAAAATATTGTTGGTTTAACTTAAAAAAGTAAGTAACCTGCGGGTTGCCTTAAAATTTTAAGTTGATTGAACTGGAAAAAGTGAGTTAATACAATGAAGGAGATTAATTTAACCATCAGAAACTCAAAATAATAAGTTATCTCAACTAAATAAAGTATTATAAAGTTGATTTGACAAAAGAAAATATGTTGTGATAACAAATCTTGAAAATATTTTTTACAGTGAAGTAATTGGTTCACTTAAATTCTGAAGTAAAAATGCATTGTGCTCTCTTTCTCTCAGTTCATGGATCTGTGCTGTCTCTGGCCTCAAATGCCTCATCCAACTATTCTGTGAGTAGAAACTTGTTGAAATTATCTTGATTTCTGTATTTTGTTCAAATGATGATGTTGAATGATGTTTAGATTTACTAGAATAGAAAAATAAAAATTCACAGCTCATTAATCCTTCATTAATCTTGAACTTTATTATGTAGATAAATCAGAAAAATTGAATGGAGCACAAAATCTGATCTGACTGGCCCTTTAATTCTTGCAGTTTCTCTTAAAAAATGAAAATCCTGTCATCTACTCCCTAATGTCATTTCAAACCTGTAAGACGTTCGTTCCTCTTCAGAACAGAAGAGTCTTACGGGTTTGGAGCGACACGATGGAGAGTAAATGATGGCATTTTAACGCTCTGTTTCCTGTCCTTGCTCACCTTTCTTGGTCTTTATCTCCGTTTCTGTGTCATGCACTCTCAGAATGAAGAGAGAATTCAAGGAGAGGTAAGACTTTTCTTACGACGCTGTTGTCGGCTTGTCCTTATCCTTTGCTTCCTCTTATTTTCTGCTCAAGATCTAAAACATTCATATTCACGTTTGAATCTGAGTCTGATCCACACTGCAACTCATTAATCATGTAAATCAGCCAACCAAGTGACGTCATTCTTATGCTAATTTCATTCGATTTTATGCTTTTAAAAAAAAAAAAACTTTTGCTGATAATTTACTCGCCCCCATGTCATTCAAGATGTCCATGTCTTTCTTTCTTCAGTCGAAAAGAAATTAAGGTTTTTGATGAAAACATTCCAGGATTTTCTCCATATAATGGACTTCAATGGGGACCAAACGGTTCAAGGTCCAAATGAGAGTTTCAGTGCAGCTTCAAAGGGCTTTAAACGACACCAGACGATGAATAAGGGTCTTATCAAGCGAAACGAGCGGCCATTTAAAAAATAAATAACAAAGTTTAAGTTTTAGAAGCACAAATGCTCGCCTTGCTCTGTTCTGTGATGCACGTTCGTGACTCTCCTGTTCATCAAAATGAACAAATCTATTTTCGAGTCTATATTCCTAGATCAGACCCTTATTCATCGTCTGGAATCGTTTAAAGCCCTTTGAAGCTGCACTGAAACTCTCATTTGGACCTTGAACCGTTTGGTCCCCATTGAAGTCCATTATATGGAGAAAAATCCTGTAATGTTTTCATCAAAAACCTTAATTTCTTTTCGACTGAAGAAAGAAAGACATGGACATCTTGGATGACATGGGGGCGAGTAAATTATCAGCAAAGGTTTTTTTAAAAGTGAACTTTTTGAAAGTACTATAGTGCTCTAATTTTTGTTTGCAACTCGTTTTCCATCTCAGCAAATCCGGATACTGAGGCGTGAGCTCGAGTCGTCTCAGGATAAAGTGGCCAGCCTGACCACCCAACTCTCAGCAAATGTACGTGCAAACACACATACACTATTATATACCCAAAAAATTAGGGTTTTCTATTTTCTTGGTAATACATTTACAGAATTAAATTTTTGATGTCCATAATATGTTGTCATAGCTGTTTGTTTATCAGACACTCACCGGCATTTCTACATTCTACCACTTTTCTAAACTTTCCAATAATCATTGCTTGTTTCCCCAATCAACACAAGATTATTAGTTAATTAATGAGTGTTGCCATGCAATGTTGATCTTTATATCCCCAATATTTGTAGTGTTTTAAATCCAGCTGTCAATGATTGATCACTCCTCACACTCCCACTAACCTGCTTTCCTCTCCCTGCACTGATCAGCAATACAGTCACACACCGTAGTGACGCTCATGAAGACAGGATTAGTTTTCCCAGTGTGATTTGAACAGGATTCAAATCTATAAAGCATGAATTTACAAAAACACCTCAGGGAAAAGTGTCGATCTGATCGCAGTGTTTCAATGAGTGTGTGTGTGAGAGTTGTGGCCCTATAGTCCTAACAGCGCTCTCCCTCTCTCCCTGGCTGATGTCCTCTCCGGCCTCTGATGTCTGACGGGGTCCTGGGGTTGCTGGCTGTTGCAGGCAGGCCAGGTTTGTTGGACTGTCACTCGCTGTTGCATGTGTGTGTGTGTGTGTGTGCCTCTCGAAGGCCTTAGTGTGGCTCTGACTGATGATGTAAAGTAGGACTGGGTGAAAAATATCGATTTGAATCGATTCCGATATCGATTCAATCAAAAGAATCGATCTTTTAGTCTATGCTGTTTTCAGTTGATGGATGAACAGATCGCGCCTCCCATCAAATAAGTCACAATAAGCTTTGTTACTTTTGATATGCGTCCGAAATCGTGTACTTTCTTATTATATATAGTATGCGTAAAATAATAGGAAAAAAGTCCCTGGATGTCCTACTACTAGTGCTGAGATTCTGAAGTGCGCATTCGATGGACACTTTACTATCCTGTGATAATAAGTTGATTGTAGCCAAGTTTTAGTTACTCAAAAAGTAGATTTGTTGAAGTTTAAGGTATTTAAAGGAGTAGTTCACTTTTCAAAAAACTTTTGCTGATAATTTACTCGCCCCCGTGTCATCCAAGATGTCCACGTCTTTCTTTCTTCAGTCGAAAAGAAATTAAGGTTTTTGATGAAAACATTCCAGGATTTTCTCCATATAATGGACTTCAATGGGGACCAAACGGTTCAAGGTCCAAATGAGAGTTTCAGTGCAGCTTCAAAGGGCTTTAAACGACACCAGACGATGAATAAGGGTCTTATCTAGCGAAACGAGCGGCCATTTAAAAAAAAAAATTACAAAGAACCGTTTGGTTCCCATTGAAGTCCATTATATGGAGAAAATCCTGGAATGTTTTCATCAAAAACCTTAATTTCTTTTCGACTGAAGAAAGAAAGACATGGACATCTTGGATGACATGGGGGTGAGTAAATTATCAGCAAAAGTTTTTTCAGAAGTGAACTAATCCTTTAAATATGATTTTAAAATTTGATTTTAATCCTTAAAACAAATAACAAAAAGAGGAACGTGCCTTAAAACTCTCTAAATTACTGGCAAGATACAGTACATGGATTAACCCCGTCCCCCCTGAAATTGTATTTAATCTGTAATTTAATATAATTTGCTTTATGTGTTTTGGTATTATTTTCATTTTTATTTATTTATTATATCTTATTGTTTTCTTTCTGATTATGATATGCTGATTAATCTTATTGTTAATGTGTTTAACAATGTTGTAATGCCTGTTGTTGTTTGAAAAAATTTAACAAAGCAAAAAAATAAATAAAAATAAAACTTTTCTATCCCATGAGGCCATGCGAGATGATTTATGAAGGAAAGTGAAGACCTACTCAGACAGTATGTGATTTCGGACGCAACAAAACTCTCAGATTTCAAATTCTGTCCATTTTATTATGGGATTTAAACAATAAATACTGTTTTGGCACTCTTTAATATGGCTTGAAAGATCGCTGTTGCTGACCCGCTTCATATCAAGAGAAACAGGAATGTCCCAGGAATGTTTTACAGCTCAAAATAAAT
This sequence comes from Pimephales promelas, assembly GCF_016745375.1. Next base: position 123,054 of record NW_024121107.1, on the reverse strand, counting down.
AAATGTGAAGTTGAAGTTATTTATGTTTGTTATGTATGTTTACATTAAAAATTGCATTTGCAAATTTTTTTAAAAATTTAATTAAAAATTGCATTTGCTTATTTGAACAAACCCATAACCCAGACTACTCAATTTTGTGTGTGACTCGTATTGCATCATTTGTGCTTTGTATGTCCACCCAGATACCCTAGCATCTGCTTAGCAACCACCCAGACCACTCTAGCGACCTAAAATCAGTGTGCTAACACACCTTGACAACTACATAGCAACACCCTGGAAACCATACAACATCCTAACACTATTTAGCAATGCTCTTGCAACCACTTATGAACACCGTATTAATCACAAAACAATGCCCTGGCAACCATTCATAACACTCTAGTACCCTAGCAACCGCATAGCAAATCCCACTAATAACCACTCCGCATAGCAACGCCTTAGTAACCATACCGAACACCCTTGCAACTGCATAGCAGCATGGTAAAAACACTCATCACAAGTAAAAGCATAGCAATTAGGGCCAGACCGATATTATCGGCCGATATTAGGCATTTTCCAAAATATCGGTATCGGCAGTTATAATGGCTGGTAAATTAATATTTAAAAAATAAAATAAAAATGGACGAAACAAACTTCAATCATCTCTCCTTGGCCTGTTATATGGAAAATGTATGTTTTACAATTTGCAGTATGATGTTAACTATTGCTAATCATAGACTAGCTAACCACAAAGCTAGCTAATGCCACCATAATCAGTGGAAGACCGCTAACGTTAACATTAATGAGCTTGGAAACCATAATAACCGTTTTCTGCCTAAATAAAGTAATGATTACCGTATTTATAACTAGCATATCTCTAGTTACAGTCCCTGCATTGTAAAATGTAAGTTATACTTGCGAGGAGTGAACATTTAGACATAGAGAAAAAGTATCAAACGTATCTTGTGCAGAAAAGTTCGCTTTTCTTTTACACGTGTGTGAAATCCAGCAATATTTAATAATAATAAAAAATATCGGCCGATATATCGGATTTTAAAACCCCAAAATATTTGTATCGGTATTCAAAATCCTTTATCGGTCGGGCTCTAATAGCAATACAGTGGCAACTTTCATGACATCCTAACAACCAATTGGCAACCATTGAGAACACCTAAGCAACCACAGAGCAGCACCCTGGTAACCACATAGCAACTATCCATAGCACCCTATCAACTGCATAGCACACTAATAACCACTCAGAACACCTTAGCAACCACATAGCAATACCCTGGCAACCATCCATCACACCCTAGACACAGCATAGCAAACCTTTAGCAACCATGAAAACACCCTATAGCAACCACAGAGCAGCACCCTGGTAACCAGCCACAACAGCCTAGCATCACGACACGGGAGAGTTTTTCCAAGAAATGTGAACATGTAGTTGTGATGCATTAGCATGCGCAGCCGGAGTGTATTTGTTTATCAGTCTGGTTCACACACTCTCTCTTCTGTAGCGTGTGTGTCATCACATGGCAACCTCATGTTTTTGTCCTTTCCAGGCCGCAGGTCATCCTCCATCCATCCATTCATTCATTTCAACAGCTGTTCTTGATCCCCGTCCTTTCCCGTCACTCCCGTCCAGATGGAGACACACACATCTGAGTGTGTGTTGTGTAATGATGCGTAGTGTACAGTATGTCACACACACTAACCTGTTCCTGTCTGCAGGCCAACCTGGTGGCGGCGTTTGAACAGAGTCTGGCCCTCATGACAGCGCGACTACAGAGTCTGTCGGTCACTTCTGAGCAGAAGGTCAGTTTACAGCATGTAAATGCATATTATTGCTCTTTTTATTTAACCCTCTGATGCTCCTCGGTCACTTCTGACCGAATAATTTTCTGTTTTCAATTTTAAAAACTCACAGCTTCATCGGAAGGTTATGATACTTGGTGACTTTTCTGGCATTTGGTATGTGAATACAAAAAAAAAATTGAGGTCATGATCCGAGCATGCTAAGTGGTCGTAAAAAAATTTGTCACAATTTTGGTTTTCGGTCAAAAATGACCCCCATAGGAAATGAATGGGAAATTTACAAATTCACCAATTTTTTTTTTTCACAATTTTTAAAATATAATATTATTCTACATGAAGAGTTATAATTGAACGAATTGCATTTTTGATACAAATTTTGAAAAAAAATGGTATAAAATTTGCTTTTAGCAACACAAGCTTCTCTTTAAAAAAATACAAATATTAAATAAAATTAAAAAAAAAAAATTTCTGAAGGCCTAAACTCTATATTAAACTAAAATACTGCATTAATAATAATAATAATAATATATATATATATATATATATAGAGAGAGAGAGAGAGAGAGAGAGAGAGTGAGAGAGAGAGAAAATATATATATTTTTCCATGGCAAAAATAGACAATAAATATTGCATAAATATGAATAAATTAAATCGAATTGTCTCAAAATACTAAATTAAAAAGAATAAATATTATAGAACGAAAATAAATTGCATTTAGGTGTCCGGTCACTTCTGACCGGGAAGGCTCAGGACGTGACTCCTAAACGAAGACCATCAGAGGGTTAAAGCAATTAAATAATTAAAGGATTTAAAGTTATTTTAGGGAATATTGAAAAATAAAAAAGAATGTAGTTAGGCTAATCAATTTAAACTATTTGTAAATAACATGTAAGGAATTGACGATGGGCCATTGAATTATTAGAAAAATGATTGTTTCTTTATTATTTTCTAATTATTAAACAGTCCAGATGTATTTCAAGGCATCAGGTTTTTGTCGATAAAAACGCTCCTGTGTGAAGGACTAGCCTAATCACTCACGTATCTCGTCCCACGCCTCCGTTGCTAATTCCTTTTTGCTTGAGGCTTTGATAGTAGACTAATATGGTTATTAGATGAAGCGTGTGTGAATTACCTGAATCTGTGCGTCTCTCAACAGTGTTCGGGCAGCAGTGTCTCTACTAATAGCGAAACTGTAAGTTTATCTGCTTTAAGAACAGTGCCGTTATTACCTCGCCTGGTGAGAAATGTCAGCTTTTAAGTTGCTAAACTATTTCCCTGATAAAAATGCAGGGCTAACAACACGTTTCTGTGTGAGTGTGTGTCTGTACTGTGTGTGTGCGTTTGAGCGGTGGTTTACATACATCATAAAACGTACTTTTGTGGGAAATAATTTGTTTTTATTCTATTGTTAGCTATATTTATTTGCATGTGAGTTTTGGATCTTTTGCTGTTGTAAACCGTTTGAAATAACTGAAATCATTTGGCGAATTGATATGGACCTGCCGGAACTACTTTAGCGGCGTGTTTCCCTGACGATAATTGCACACCTTAGAACGTTCGTCAGCCAATCAGAATCAAGGATTCAACAGCCCTGTATTATAATATATTTTAAAAAAAATGCATACATTTACCTTTACCTTGATGATGTAATGATGCAGCTTTGATCACAGATATAAATTACATTTTAAAATATATTTCTAAAGACATTTTATATTTTTAGGGCTGTCAAATGATTAATCGCTTCCAAAATAAAAGTTGTGTTTACATAATATATGTGGGTGCACTGTGTATAATTATTTTATATATATATAAATACACACACTTGCTTGTATATATTTAAGAAATATTTTCATGTATATAGATTTACATATAATTTATATTATATTTAAATAATATTTTTTTCTTAAATATACATGCATGTGTGTGTATTTATATATACAAAATAATTATACACAGTGCACCCACGTATATTATGTAAACACAAACTTTTATTTTGGATGCGATTAATCGCGATTAATCGTTTGACAGCCCTAGTTATTTTAAATTGTAATCATATTTCCGTGTATTTTTGATCAATAAATGCAGCCATGGTGAGTAAAGTTGAGTAAGTTTAACTTTGCCTTGTGATTTCAGGATTCTGAGCTACAGGACCTGAAGGAAACCATAGATATCTTGAAGACCAAGAACACAGAAGCCCAGTCGCTCATGCAAGGGGCCCTCAATCCCCCCGACACCACACCCAAAGGTTTTCATAATCAGAGTTCAGAATGATCAAGATGTTTTAATGGACAACATTGAATCATTTCATGCATCTTATATCTGTCTCCCAGAGCTGCAGATGGACCGGCAGAACTCGTCTGAGAGCATCACCAGTCTGAACAGCATCACCAGTCACTCGAGCGCCGGCAGCCTGAAGGAACAGGAGGCCAAGAAGAAGAAGAAGAAGAGCTGGGTGAGGAAAAGGGAATACCAGTCCAGACTGGTCATTTATGGGATATGTAGTCTAATGTATAGATGGGCTGTTTAGTGCAGCCGCTTCAGTTGATCTTGTTCAAGTTGGTATTTTGGGTAACACTTTATTGAAGGGGTGTGCATAAGACTGTCATGACACCTTCATAATCATGACATGATGCATGTTATGAATATGAAGGAGGTTTTATGCATGTTTATGACAATTTATGATAATTTATGATAATTTACTCGCCCCCATGTCATCCAAGATGTCCATGTCTTTCTTTCTTCAGTCGAAAAGAAATTAAGGTTTTTGATGAAAACATTCCAGGACCTTTATATAATGGACTTCAATGGGGTCCAAACGGTTCAAGATCCAAAACTTTAAAGATGAACTGAACTGAAAAAATTCGACGATGAAAACGTGTTGTTTATGACAATTAAACGTAAATTACACTAAACATTTTAATAAAAAATATTAATATAGCTTTTTATAAGCAACGCAAAATTGCGCTTGTTAGCGCTGGCAATTTCGATGACGTCACTGGCATGGTAGGACCCGCGGAGCGCCATAGACAACAGCTGCAGGTCCTATATACACTGACGAAAATGAGCACTTTTAACGGCATGGATTACGCATTTGAGTCCGCGAGGGACAGGCCGGTAGTGTCTGACTACCACCACATGGAGGACGATCAGTTTTAGGCTTCACTTACAGTACAGGATCGTTTGGGGAGAAGTGATTGTGGGCGCGAGCGCTGTGGAGTATGCATACTGCACAGGAGTCGATCTTTTGCAGAGAGGTCAACCTGGAACATTTATTGATCGGCGAAAAATGCATCACCATGCACCGTTCATTTCGGATGCTGTTCGGTGAGAGAAACGTGTTGGGGGAGGCTATGCTGTCTCTAATGGATGTCCGAGCTGAGACGCGAGCGCCCCATCAGTAGCAGGGTATTTTACGAATAGGCGACTAGGCTGGGCTAACTTGTTTTCTCAGACTTTTCTCAGACTGTTTAGATTAACAGCGTACTGGCAGTTCACTCTATGGGCGAGGGTGCATTTAGAAAGGAGAATCCCATCCTTTACCGTGAACTATATATCAGGAATCTTTTCCCCTCAGCCGAATATCAAGGATTCGAGTAACGTTAACGTGATGTGTTGAACTTGTAACTTGTGTAAATAAAACATTTAATGCAGACATTGTCAGACGTTTCATGTACTCATTGACGAAAGTACATATCTCTAGATAGTGTGTCGCTAAAAATTCTGTTTCTTCAGCCATGTCAGCGCGCCTCAGACTGTTTACAAGCTACAGCTGTTCTGCTGGTGCGGGTAGGCAGCGGAGTGGCTTACCATGCCAGTGACGTAGTCGAATGTTGAAATCCAACATGGCGGCGCCCGTGTAACAAAAACAACACTTTCAATGTACCATTTTATCCCTTTTAACAAATTATGCCATTTTAAAAATTGTACCAATGATAATTAATAAAATACATCTGTTATGTCACCTTTTTTCAAATTTCAGTTCAGTTCATCTTTAAGTACAAACTGTAAACTTGTTCAAAGGGCTTTAAATGATTCCAGACGATGAATAAGGGTCTTATCAAGCGAAACGATCACTCGTTTTATAAATAAATAACAAAGTTTAAGTTTTATAAGCTCAAACGCTCGCCTTGCTCTGTTCTGTAACGCACTCGTGTTCGAACTCGTTCATCAAAATGAACAAATCTTTTTCCGAGTCATTTGGTTCATTCGGCGAAAGAAACGAACGAATTGATTCGGAAAAACATTAGTTCATTTTGTTGAACGAGTTCGAACACGGGTGCGCTACAGAACAGAGAAAGGCGAGCGTTTGAGCTTATAAAACTTAAACTTTGTTATTTTTTAAAAAAATGAGCGATCATTTCGCTTGAATTTATCGTCTGGAATCGTTTAAAGCCATTTGAACAAGTTTGCAGTTTGTACTGAACGTTTCTTTTGAACCTTGAACCGTTTGGACCCCATTGAAGTCCATTATATGGAGAAAAATCCTGGAATGTTTTCATCAAAAACCTTCATTTCTTTTTAACTGAAGAAAGAAAGACATGGACATCTTGGATGACACGGGGGCGAGTAAATTATCAGCAAAAGTTAAAAAAAAAAAAAAAAGTGAACTACTCCTTTAAGTGTCTTTCGCTCAGTTATGACATTTTCAATGCAAATATGACATTGTTTGAGATGTCTTTGTTTTGACACCTTGTCATAAACCAATACATCATAACCTGTCAGTGTCTTTGTCCATATAATGGACTTCAATGGGGTCCAAATGAGAGTTTCAGTGCAGCTTCAAAATGAACAAATCTTTTTTTCCAGTCATTTCGTTCGTTGAATGAACCAAATGACTCTGAAAAAGATTTGTTCAAAAGATTTTGTTCCATTATGAACTCTCAGCTGTTCAGAATACCATCATATGTAGCTACGCACACACAGCGAGCGCATTTAGCCCAGAACACGGCATTGTTTTAGATGTTAGATCGCGAAATATACACCATGAAAGCCGTCCAATCAGGTTGTGAAAATATCCCTATGTCTTTAAGTTCAGTGTTAAAAATGCTATATGTAGTATATTATTTTGCTATCGTCATGGGAACTGTTCCAACGTTGCAATTGAGTATGACTGTGATCTCTTTCCTATGCTTCCCTGCTCCCTATTTTAAAGGTCTACGAGGTGAGTAATGTACCCAGCCCACCCCATCCCATCCGCATCTTCATTGTTTATGTATTATATGGACATAAACTCAGTCAATAATTCTGAAAATGATGCTTTCAGGTTAAGAATCTGCCATATTTACACATATGATGAATTTGTGCAATACAATATACAATTATTAGACTGAAATACTCATGCATATGTCATGCATTCTTCGACCGGTTGATATGTGTTTTGTGAATAACACTGTCATAACTAATGCCTGAGACAAGCATCACTTCTACTGTGAACTTTTGCAGGGTAAACAAACACCATATAATGTATACACGACTATACAACACTGCTGAGATTCGATATGTACTACTAATGCTTTGCTTGAAAACATAATGAATGCATACGCCATCACAAACACTTCAAATCATGAATCCTAATCATATACTCCACTAACTAACACTTTACTCTATATAAATGAGTTGTTTTTGTTAAACTTTGATTTCTCCTCTACATGTAGTTGCGGAGCTCCTTCAACAAGGCCTTCAGTAAAAAGGGTTCGAAAGCTCCATACGCAGACATCGAGGAGATCGCGACCCCGGTCACATCCGCCCCATCTTCACCCAAAATACACCATAATGTGGATAATGTCCCCGCAAAGGCCTCAACTTCAACGTTAGGGTAGGACAGGCAATTGTTGCCACATTATAAACACCATGTCTTAAAGGTGCATTGAGTTTTTGCAGAACTACGCCCCCTCTGGCGACAAGCGGAACTGCTGCAACCAGATGTACTGTACTTAAGTACTAAAATGCTGTATCTGTAGTCCACTAGAGTATTGTTGTTTTCTCATACTTCTACTTTTACTTCAGTAGATATTTTCGATAAATTTAATACTTTTACTTCGATATTTTTTTAATGTTCTGCTAGTTACTCGTTACAATTATAACAATTTTACGAATCATTCCTTGCAAGTTAGCTTTCATGCTGCCTAAATCACACGCCAGTTTTATAGGGTAATGGTATCGATTGACACACACATTGACAACTAATGCAGGGGTTGTCCTGCAATGGCCGCCAAAGCAAATTTGTATCCCGCCAAAGCGCCTTATTTGATTGCTAGTTCAAACTTTTGACTGCTTTCTTTAATAATTACATGACACAGTACTTTTACTCAAGTCCGGGTTTCTAGTACTTTATACATCTCTGCGAGCGTGACGTCACGCCCAGACTCAAATCCGTCCCGAATCCCTCTTATTTATTTTACAGTACAGGATTATAGAGGAAAAGCTCATTCAGCCCATCATTTCAGCACGTTTGGGTTATAAAAACGGCATGAAATGTTGCGCAATGCACCTTTAAGAGATGATTTGAGTTATGCATGATGTTATGTAAGCTTCACTGGTGTTTTGGGCAGATCGTGCGAAGGGCCTGAGGAGACTGAGCATGAAGAGAAAGTGGTGTCAGTGTTACGCACTGAACTATGGGAGAAAGAGCGCAAGCTGACGGACATCCGTCTGGAGGCTCTAAGCTCCGCCCATCAGCTGGAGCAGCTTCAGGAGGCCATGACCAACATGCAGGTGTGTGTGAGATTGTGACCCTGATCCGATCCAAGTCATTGAATACTAAGTTTCTGCCCATAAAGAGTCCCGAACTGAGTTTCTTACGGGCTCAAATGTAGAAAAAGGAGATTTCGGCCACAGGAGGGCGCAGTGAGCCAAATATTAATGCACTGCATTCAAAGCAATGAAAGAACATGACTGTCTGTACAAAAAAAAGTGCATAACGTTTAAACCAATCAAATATAATTGCGTAAATTGCATGAACAAAACAGCATCTTGTATTTCTGCATAGATTAATACAAAGAGACGAAGCACCGATCACACAGAGAACATTTTTGCTAGTAGCACCTTAACTGTCACCGTCCCGGTACCGGGACACCTAATTTCACTATATTTCAAATAAATCCTAATCTAATTATGACAAATTATATATTGTTGGAAAGGTCAAAGACTTCTAAATAAATATTCTACACCTGTTTTGTGTTACAAATTATGTAGGAAGAGTAATTGATGAATTTATGACAAGAGTGCGCCTCAAAAAATCTTAAATCTTATATTTTGTAAATTATATATTATATATAAAATAAAAAAAATATTTAGTACAGTATATTTGATTTACTATCATTTCTTGAATTACAACCATTTAAGTTTGAATAATGCATTTTAACCCCCATTCTCAAAAATGGGGGTGACAGCTAAGGGGTTAAAAACATTTATTTATTTTTTTTACTTCTTTTTTCTTAACCCTCTGGGGTTCTTCGTTTAACAGTCACACTCGGGAACTTCGAGTCAAAATTGACCCAAAGGGCGGGATTCATATTTAAAAAAAAAAAAAATCATAATATTTTTTTTTTTTATAATATTTTTTCTTTTCTTTTTTGGTGTTTTGAGAAAATTTCAAAAATACAAAAATGTATAATTAGTATTAATGCAATAATTATGACCAAATTTTCCCCCATTGAATATAATAGAAAAAAAAGCTTTTTTTAAAGCTGTATTTCATTTTGGAGTCAAGCCTAGGCCTCATAAAAGCAATTTTCTAAATCTCGTGGACAAACTGAGCTCAAAAATGCAAAACACGTGTATAATCTGAATTTTTTGGTGTGTGTGTGTGTGTGTGTGTGTGTGGATGTGTCTGTTTTGCACTCTTGATGTTTTATAGATTCACCCCTTCACTGTTGTGTGCTTTTTTTCAAGATCGTTGCTGATTTGTAGATTGTACGCACAAAAAAACTCAGTATTTTCACATTTTTGCCAATTTCCCATTCATTTCCTATGCGGGTCATTATTGAGTGTGACTATTTTTTTTACGACCACTTAGACTTTTCAAATCTTGTCCCCAATTTTTTTGGGGTGTTCATATACCAAGTACCATTAAAGTCACCAAGTTTCGGACCATTCTGATGAAGCTACGATTTTTAACATTTTTTTATTTAAAGGCAGAACTTTCTAAACATGCTGCCACAAAGATGTCCGTCTAGCACCTGTTCGCATAGAAAGCAATGGAAATGCAGCACAGAAAACGCGTTCTGTGTTCTGTTTTTGACGTAAGCTATTTCTGCAATGTTTTGAATGAACAGCAGAAGCAGCATCGCATCAAGTGGGTTCAACTGGATAGGTTCAGAAAATACAGTAAAACACAAGTCTTACATCATCATCGCATCTCATATATACAACCTGTCACACACATGAGATCTCAAATGCGGGAAACGATACAAAAATCCAATCAATTCCTGATGAACAGACATTTTTCATTTTCATTCGGTCACAGTTGGGAAGACTTCAAATTTTAAACCCCTCAATAAATGCACCGTCAGGTTACAGTAGAAAACCTGAAGGCGGAGAACGACCAGCTGAAGACGGGTGGCCCCTCCTCCAGACCCCCAAGCTCCGCCTCCCAGTCCTCAGGGCTCGGCTCATTGGGCGTCTCATCACCACGACAATCTGTATCGTCTTTCAGCAAAACTTCAGGACAGAATGAGCCTTACCCAGGTGAGGTTCATGCTCAAAATGTGGATTTTTCACGTCCTTAAATTCTGTTCTCTCACTTTCATTTCTATTCATCTCATAGATGTCTTTCAAAGCCCTACCACGACTTTGCAGAAGGACGAGAGTCTCGCCAGAGTGTTGATTCGCATACCCAATCAGCACCTATTCAAAGACGTGAGCATCTTCATACTGATCATATACTGTACTTTATAAAGTGGGTAGATGCAAATTCTGATTAGACGAGGCACACAGAGTACCATTGTTATATATGCCATTGTGCTGTTTTGAAGCTTTCAATTTTAATTTGAGTTTTATGTGCTTTTTGTTTTTGTATAATATTCCTAATTATTTAAAATACAAAAAAGCATTATTGCTATGGTTAAATAAATGTTTGGTGAAATCAGGAATTATTTCTCTATATAGTGTTGAAATGGCAACTAGTAAATATAGCAAGTTTCGTCATGCTGGCATTAAAACTAGTGTGTTACAACTAGCCCCGCGTTACGTTGTACCCCACGCTCCCCTAGTGTTTAATAAAATAAAGAAAATATATATATATTTTTTTCATATTTAAAGGAGTAGTTCACTTTTAAAAAACGTTTTTCTGATAATTTACTCACCCCCGTATCATCCAAGACGTCCATGTCTTTCTTTCTTCAGTGGAAAAGAAATTAAGGTTTTTGATGAAAACATTCCAGGATTTTCTCCATATAATGGACTTCAATGGGGTCCAAACGGTTCAAGGTCCAAATGAGAGTTTCAGTGCAGCTTCAAAGGGCTTTAAACGACACCAGACGATGAATAAGGGTCTTATCAAGCGAAATGAGCGGTCATTTCAAAAATAAATAACAAAGTTTAAGTTTTATAAGCTCAAATGCTCGCCGTGCTCTGTTCTGTGATGCGCGTTCGTGACTCTCCTGTTCATCAAAATGAACGAATCTTTTTTCGAGTCAACTCGTTTTTTTTTCGTTCGTTTAATGAACCAAATGACACTAAAAAAGATTTGTTCAATTTGATAAACGAGTTCGAACAGGAGAGTCACGAACGCGCATCACAGAACAGAGCAAGACGACCATTTGAGTTTATAAAACTTCAACTTTTTTTTTTTTAAATGACAGCTCGTTTCACTTGATAAGACCCTTATTCATCGTCTGGTGTCGTTTAAAGCCCTTTGAAGCTGCACTGAAACTCTCATTTGGACCTTGAACCGTTTGGACCCCATTGAAGTCCATTATATGGAGAAAATCCTGGAATGTTTTCATCAAAAACCTTAATTTCTTTTCGACTGAAGAAAGAAAGACATGGACATCTTGGATGACATGGGGGCGAGTAAATTATCAGCAAAAGTTTGTTTAAAAGTGAACTACTCCTTTAAAAATGAAAAATAAATATTTAATGTAATAATTTAAATAAATGTGTTGTTTCACTAACCATAAGCAACCTCATTCAAACCTCATTCATAGGAGGTGAAGCAGCTGGAGTTTTTCATTGGCGCGGTCAGGATCAGCGGGCGGACGGACTGGTTTGCTCTAGACACTGCCGTTATCCAGGCTTTTAAAGTGAGTCAGCGCCCCCTACAGTCTTCTCAGATCCACACGTGTAGACGTGGAATAAAACACACACATGGTTGTCCTCTCGTTGTGTGTCTGCAGGAGTATTTATCGGTGGTGGACCCGAGCTCCAGTCTCGGCCTCTCTCAGGACTCCATCTACAGCTACAGCCTCAGTCACCTGAAGAGGGTTCTGGGAGCTCATCCGCCCGAGACTCCTCCGGTGCGCCTCTACTCCACAGGATCCTCCTGCATCAGTGTCGCCCTGAAAGGTCAGTGTGGGGAACAATCAAACCTACATGTTAAGTACTGTAGGTATATGCATATACACACATATATATTTACAAACTTTAAAGGGATAGTTCACTTTGAAATTAATTTTTGGTATGTTTTATCTTACCTCAAGGGCATCCAAGATGTAGGTGTCTTTGTTTCTGCAGTATTTTCAATTTTGATATTTTTAGGTCAAACCGTTCTTGTCTGTCAGTCTTTTAATGGAGGTCTATGGTCACCACCTCAAAGAGCATGCACAGAGAAGTCCAAATTAAACATGATTTAACGACTCGTAAATGTAAGTACACATTGATGGCCTAAGACACGAAACGAGCGGTTTGTGTGAGAAAAACGAACAGTATTTATATCGTTTTTACCTCCATGTCCAAGTGATCTGAGGGTGCGGGCGCTTAGTGGCTGTGATTACAAGAGGTAAAAACGATATAAATACTGTTCATTTTCTCACACAAACCGCTCATTTCGTGTCTTAGTCCATCAATGTGTACTTACATTTACGAGTCATTTAATCATGTTTAATTTGGACTTCTCTGTGCATGCTTTTTGAGGTGGTGACCATAGACCTCCATTATATGACTGACAGACAAGAACGTTTGACCTAAAAATATCAAAATGCGGAAACAAAGACACCTACATGTTGAGGTAAGCTAAAACATACCAAAAATGTATTTCAAAGTGAACTATCCCTTTAATGTTAATTGTGATTAATCGATTTGATAGCATGAATATATATATATATATATAGTGTGTGTGTGATAATTATAATAATCATTTAATAATAATTTACATGAAATATATACTTAATTGGGGACTACATTTATATACATTTATTTTTTACGTTGATTTTTTCCCCCCCCAAATAGTATACATATATATATATATATATATATATATTTACATTCATTTTTTTTTCCTGAACAGTATAAAACATTTTTCCATATTATATGCTCACATCACAATTGCTTTCTGCTCGTAAGGAGTATCAAATCATTAGTCTCTTTTCTCTGACACAATCTTTCAGTACTTTTCCATCTGAGCTTCAAGCCATTATTTTCAGATTTCCATCTTCAATAACCATCAACAAAGAATGCAAATCCCCACAGGCAACACTGCAGTGTAAATGATGCTTATATCTGTCTCAGCTGTGGAGGTGTTTTTCACATCTCACGCCACCAGAGAAGAGCAATACACTGCTAATGTTTCACACTAACTACAGCCAGCAGGACGTGTGATTGGTCCACGGCCCTCCCCCAATCCCATCATTCCTGAGCTCTCCGGTCGGATATATGACCCTGGGTATTGGGGTCGTGACCCAGACTCCTCAGGGCTTGGTCTAGGTGTTATTTTAAGCACTGGCTGCGACTTTATGTGGTTTATTGAGGCCGTGTGATGCTATAGCCCACCCAGACAGAGAACATAAAGCAATTTGACTGTTCTCTCGAGTAGAAAATGTGTTTTCCCTCATTTCTAGGTGGGATTTCACCCTACTTCACATACATTTTTAAGATTTAAAGGAGTAGATCAGTTTTGAAAAAACTTTTGCTGATAATTTACTCGCCCCCATGTCATCCAAGATGTCCATGTCTTTCTTTCTTCAGTCGAAAAGAAATTAAGGTTTTTAATGAAACATTCCAGGATTTCAATGGGAACCAAACGGTTCAAGGTCCAAAAGACACTTTCAGTGCAAACTGCAAACTGTTCAAAGGGCTTCAAACGATTCCAGACGATGAATAAGGGTCTTATCAAGCGAAACGAGCGGACATTTAAAAAAACAAAACAGAGTTTAAGTTTTATAAACTCAAATGGTCGCCTTGCTCTCTTCTGTGATGCACGTTCGTGACTCTCCTGTTCGAAGTCGTTCATTAAAATTAATGAATCTTTTTCCGAGTCAATTCGTTCGTTTAGTTCATTCAATGAACCAATTGACTCGTGCATCACAGAACAGAACAAGGTGACCATTTAAGCTTATAAAACTTAAACTTTGTTATTTTTTTATTAAATGAGCCCTAGCTTCGCTTGATAAGACCCTTATTCATCATGTGGAATCGTTTAAAGCCCTTTGAAGCTGCACTGAAACTCTCATTTGGACCTTGAACCGTTTGGACCCCATTGACGTCCATTATATGGAGAAAAATCCTGGAATTTTTTCGTCAAAAACCTTAATTTCTTTTCGACTGAAGAAAGAATGACGTGGACATCTTGGATGACATGGGGGTGAGTAAATTATCAGCAAAAGTTTTTTCAAAAGTGAACTACTCCTTTAAAAACTAGACTATATTTTAATAAGAAGCATTAGAGCATGTACAGCAAATGAATGCACAAGATTAAAGGGATAGTTCACCCAAAAATGAACATTTTGTAATTTAATCATACAAGTTGCTCCAAAACCGTATGAGTTTCTTTCTTCTCTTGAACACAAACGAAGATATTGTGAAAAATGTCAGTGGACCCCATTGACTTCAATAGTTGGAAAAAATGTATTATGCAAGCATTAGTTTAAGTAGCCTATTATTGTAACGTTGCAGTGGGAGTACATGAGTTTCCAGCATGTTGTGTGATGCTTTCTCCATTGTGTGTAAAGTCTCAGTGTGGCGTGAACCATGAGTGAGTGATTGCTCTTGTCTTGTAAAAATTGGTTGCAATCTGAAACATCACCAATAGAGGCCGCTAAAAACACATATAGCACCTGCTATGTAATGTAAAACCTGTATTTATATTGTACTGTCCTTAATATTTCACGTCACGGGCTGTTGTCCCTGAATGCAGGACTGAAGGAGAAGTGTGTGGACGTTCTGGTGTTCGAGACGCTCATCCCTAAGCCCATGATGCAGCATTACATCAGTCTGTTGCTCAAGCACCGGCGGCTGATCTTATCGGGTCCGAGCGGCACAGGGAAGACCTACCTCACCTATCGCCTCGCCGAGTACCTGGTGGAGCGCAGCGCTCGAGAGCTCACGCCGGCCATCGCCGCCACCTTCAACATGCACCGCCAGTCCTGCAAGGTACGCTGGCGACAACATACACATGATGAAATTCAAGGGTTAGTTCACAAAAAAATGATGTCATTAATGACCCTCATGTCGTCCCAAGCCCGTCAGACCTCCGTTCATCTTCAAAACACAGTTTAAGATATTTTAGATTTAGTCCGAGAGCTTTCTGTCCCTCCATTGAACATGTGTGTACGGTATACTGTCCATGTCCAGAAAGGAAATAAAGACATCATCAAAGTAGTCATGTGACATCAGTGGGTTAAAGGAGTAGTTCACTTTTGAAAAAACTTTTGCTGATAATTTACTCACCCCCACGTCATCCAAGATGTCCATGTCTTTCTTTCTTCAGTGGAAAAGAAATTAAGGTTTTTGATGATTTTTCTCCATATAATGGACTTCAATGGGGTCCAAACGGTTCAAGGTCCAAATGAGAGTTTCAGTGCAGCTTCAAAGGGCTTTAAAAGACACCAAACGATGAATAAGGGTCTTATCATGCGAAACGAGCGGCCATTTAAAAAAATAAATAAAAAAGTTTAAGTTTTATAAGCACAAATGCTCGCCTTGCTCTGTTCTGTGATGCGCGTTCGTGACTCTCCTGTTCATCAAAATGAACAAATCTTTTTTCAAGTCATGACTCGAGGGTCCTAGATAAGACCCTTATTCATCGTCTGGTGTCGTTTAAAGCCCTTTGAAGCTGCACTGAAACTCTCATTTGGACCTTGAACCGTTTGGTCCCCATTGAAGTCCATTATATGGAGAAAATTCTGGAATGTTTTCATCAAAAACCTTAATTTCTTTACGACTGAAGAAAGAAAGACATGGACATCTTGGATGACGTGGGGGCGAGTAAATTATCGTGAGTAAAAAATTTGTACTAAAATTTACTACTTTTATTTACTAAAGACACTCAGTAGAAAACTAGTGCTGAGAAGCCTTGGACAGGGTTAATTTTTTAACTTACGGGAGGAAAGTATTTAAAGTAATCACATAGGATGATTTACTGAGGTTTGCGATTGTCAATTTACTGTACAATCACAAAATGTTCCTCTCCCGTTGGTGCTTTTATGGGATTGTGCTCTTTTATTTAATTAAAACTCATTTAATAATTGATGAATTTTGCAACATTGACACTGAATTGAGCTGAATAATTACACTATTGAACTAATGACACTATTCTCTAGAGCTGCTTGAATTTGTTTCTTAATTGATTAACTCTGCACTGTTATTGAACTGAAATAACACATCTGAATGAGGATAATATTGTCTTCTGTAGCTGCTTTACAGCTGAAATAAATATGTTGCATAATTTATCAACCTTAAGCGTCACTGAAACAATCTGCAATGTAAATAAATCTCTTTTTGCGTTTTGTCCCTTATCCCAAAAGGACCTTCAGCTCTATCTGTCCAATCTGGCCAATCAGATCGATCGAGAGAGCAGCACAGCCGAGATCCCATTGGTTGTCCTCTTGGATGATGTGCATGATCCAGCATCCCTTAGTGAACTTGTTAATGGTGCTTTAACCTGTAAATATCACAAATGGTGAGTGTAAACTCTCCTCTCAGATGACGAGTGTCATTGTAAAGGTGTTAAGAGCTGTTGTGTCTCTCTTTCAGTCCATATATAATAGGGACAACCAATCAGCCAGTGAAGATGAGCCCTAACCATGGTCTACACCTCAGCTTCAGGTTGGTACCAACATGCACTCTTCAGTGAGGAACAGCTGTGACGTCCTCTTGAAGATCACATGCTTTTGTTTTGATTGTCACTTTGGGTGACACTAACATGTGCTTGCCATGTGTTACCAATATAAGTTGTGTTTTATTACACCGACAATTAATCACAAATCACAATTCTAGCCAATTTCTTGTATCACTCCTCAGTCCTTTTTCTCTAATTTCACTTCAAATAAATGTTTAATGCTCATTTATTCATTCATTTGGTCATTCTTATTCTTATACAAGACACTAATCATCCTGTCAAGACTGTTCATTCATCTCTTTCAGATTTTTACACACACATTTATAATATAATTGGGTTTAATGTTGTCAAATGGGGTATACATAAAGTTTATTTTTGAAAGAAATCTTATTTTAAATCTTATTAATCTTACTTAATAAAATGTATTTTATTAAAAATAAAAACAGTAATATTGTGAAATATTATTTCAACTTAAAAAAGCCACTTTTATGTGAATTATTTTTTTAATATATTGATTCAAAGCTGATTTCAGATTTTTACACACACATTTATAATATAAATGGGTTTAATGTCGTCAAATGGGGTATACATAAAGTCTGTTTGTGGAATATTTACTTGAGGTCCGCTCAAATTATCGCATGTATGATTTAATTTATTTGACCTACACTGTAACATTTTTTAAATGTTTTTGAAAGAAATCTTATTTTAAATCTGATTAATCTCACTTAATAAAAATGTATTTTATTAAAAATAAAAATAGTAATATTGTAAAATATTATTTCAACTTCAAATAGCCATTTTTTTATGTGAATTAATTTTTTAATATATTGATTCAATTTATTGATTTACACATTTATAATATAATTGGGTTTAATGTCGTCAAATGGGGTATACATAAAGTCTATTTGTGGAATATTTACTTGAGGTCCGCTCAAATTAACGCATGTATGATTTACTTTATTTGACCTACACTGTAACATTTTTTAAATGTTTTTGAAAGAAATCTTATTTTAAATCTGATTAATCTCACTTAATAAAAATGTATTTTATTAAAAATAAAAATAGTAATATTGTGAAATATTATTTCAAATTAAAATAGCCACTTTTTTATGTGAATTAATTTTTTAATATATTGATTCAAAGCTGATTTCAGATTTTTACACACACATTTATAATATAATTGGGTTTAATGTCCTCAAATGGGGTATACATAAAGTCTATTTGTGGAATATTTACTTGAGGTCCGCTCAAATTAACGCATGTATGATTTACTTTATTTGACCTACACTGTAACATTTTTTAAATGTTTTTGAAAGAAATCTTATTTTAAATCTGATTAATCTCACTTAATAAAAATGTATTTTATTAAAAATAAAAATAGTAATATTGTAAAATATTATTTCAACTTCAAATAGCCATTTTTTTATGTGAATTAATTTTTTAATATATTGATTCAATTTATTGATTTACACATAATATAATTGGGTTTAATGTCATCAAATGGGGTATACATAAAGTCAGTTTGAGTGGTTTTTAAATGTTTTTGAAAGAAATCTTACTGAATTTGTTTTATTAAAATTATAAACATTAATATTGTGAAATTTAATTCAACTTAAAATAGCCATTTTTTATGTGAATATATATATATATATTTTTAATATATTGATTCAAAGCTGAATTTTCAGCAGTCTTCAGTGTCACATGATCCTTCGATGATTTGCTGCTCAAGAAACATTTCTGATTATTGTTAATGTTAAGAACAGTTGTACTTCATATTTTTGTGGAAACAACATCTTTACTATCACTTTGATAAATTGAATATAAGAATAAAACATCTTACTGACCCGAAATGCTTTAACTTGTCATATATCTCCTCTATACAGGATGGTGATGTTTTCCAATAACGTCGAGCCGGCAAACGGGTTCCTGGTGCGTTACTTGCACAGAAAACTGATGGAGGCCGAGGATCCCAGGAGCATAAATAATGAAGATCTGCTGCGGGTTCTGGACTGGGTGCCCAGACTCTGGTACCACCTGCACACCTTCCTGGAAAAACACAGCACCTCCGATTTCCTCATCGGTAATTTTAATTATTATATCGGCATCATATTGGATGAAAATAAAGTGACATTTGTTTCGATAACAAGCTTGATGTGCCTAATAAAGTGAGTATTTCCACCTATTTGTGTCCAATCTGTGTTGCCGTAGGTCCCTGCTTCTTCCTGTCCTGTCCAGTTACAGTAGAGGATTTCCGCACGTGGTTTATTGATCTTTGGAATCACTCAATCATCCCATACCTGCAGGAAGGAGCCAAAGATGGCATTAAGGTGAGTCAAACTATCCTAAATTCGAATTAAAAAATGTTTTTATCAAGAATAAGTGTGAGTGTGTGCGTCGGCAGGTTCACGGGCAGAAGTCGGTGTGGGAGGATCCGGTGGAGTGGGTCCGAGGATCTTTACCCTGGCCGTCTGCTCAGCAAGACCAGGCCAAACTCTTCCATCTGCCCCCCCCGAGCACCGGCCCGGGCAGCCCCAGCCAGCCAGGAGACGAGCGGACACACAAGGAGACGCCACCCAGCTCTGTGGACTCCGATCCACTGGTCAGTGCTGATAATTTACTCACCCCCATGTCATCCAAGATGTCCATGTCTTTCTTTCTTCAGTCGAAAAGAAATTAAGGTTTTTGATGAAAACATTCCAGGATTTTCTCCATATAATGGACTTCAATGGGGACCAAACGGTTCAAGGTCCAAATGAGAGTTTCAGTGCAGCTTCAAAGGGCTTTAAACGACACCAGACGATGAATAAGGGTCAGTTTTGGGTAATAAAGGGGTAACAAGCAGATATACAAGCAAATTATTATGCTAGGTGCCTATTTTGTTAATATATTCCAGGCAAAAATTGTACGTCTGTTGTATATAAAAGTTTTCATCACATTTCTGGCAAAATATGTTCTTGTGCAATGTTACAGGGTAATATTGACATCTGCGTATATATATATATATATATATATATATATATTAGGGCTGTCAGTTTAATGCGTTATTAACGCCGTTAACGCAAACCCATTTTAACGGTGTTCATTTTTTTATCGCGCGATTAACGGTCTTTTTGTCCTAGCAAAACTTTGTAGTTTTTTCACATGCTTTTGCAACAGGACGCGGCATGCGTCCTGATCCATTTTGGTTAATTTTCATCATTTCATTAAAATGAGAAAAAATAATGTAACAAAAAGAAATCAAAAGACATTTAGAATAGATAAAAATGTGCAATTAATCGCGAGTTAATTATGACATTAATGCGATTAATCGCGATTAAATATTTTAATCGTTTGATAGCACTAATATATATATATATATATATATGTATATATTAGGGCTGTGCAAAAATTAATTGCGATTAATCGCATCCAAAATAAAAGTCTGTGTTTACATAATATATTTGTGTGTGCTGTATATAATTATTTTGTATATATAAATACACACTCATGCATGTATATATTTAATAAAATGTGTTATTCATATATAAAATATTTATATGTATATAATATAGACTATATATTTTTATATATATACAGAATTTAAGCACAAATAATTCTTAAATATGTAAATGCATGCATAGGTATTTATATATACAAAATAATTATATACAGCACACAAAAATATATTATGTAAATACAGACTTTTATTTTGGATACGATTAATCGCAATTAACTTTTGCACAGCCCTAATATATATATATATATATATATATATATATTATTCATTTATTTTTTTTATTTGCTGGTACCTATTTGTTTTAAAATAATTACATTATAAATAATTTGCTTGTATATCTGCTTTTTACCCCTTTATTACCCAAAACTTAACATATTGTTACCTACACGGAAGTACACTATAACTACAGAAATGTACAGCGTAATTTCAGTTTACTTGCGCAGTTGTAAAATAAAGTGTTACCGAAATATCTTGATATCTTCTTGTTCTCTTATTCCAGATGGCTATGCTGTTAAAACTACAAGAGGCCGCCAATTACATCGAGTCGCCGGAAAAAGAAACAGATCCAAAACTCCCTCCTCTCTGAACATTTGATTGACGTTCCCATCATCCCCTCCATCTCTCCTGCCGCCCATGTTGAGGTCCAGACTCCTGCAGACCTGCAGATGACACTGTACTGTTACTAGAAATGCTATTAGTGCATTTCACCCCATTTCATCCCACCTTTATGCATTTCAATCAAATGTCCCTTGCAAAAAAGTACTGTGGCTGTACCATGGTTCAGTGATGGTGATTCTGCAGTACGACATGCTATTGCTCTTTTAAAGTTTTTATGCATGTGGATTTAATGAGCTCTTATGAAACGAAAGAGTACATGGAATATCTGTACTTCTAAAAATGGATTTGTGACACCTCAGGACCTTTTAAAATGAACCAGTCAAGGCAAAATGTGTGATTAAAGTGAAATGGTGAGCAGTTGCAGCACCTTAATCTATGCTTTTCCTTATAACATGTAGCCCTCAAACCGTATTCACTTTATAGCCCTTAATCCTGTAATTGTGGACAAATGTGGGCACAGAGGACTCAGGTGGGATCCTAATTTTTATTTATTATAAATGTTATATCACTGTCTTTGACAAAGTTTTGTCTATCCATTTATGGTGTTTTTTTTATTTTTGGGGGTAATTTTGAATTTATTTACTTTAAAAAGTACCATATTTTCTATGTAAATTATACTTATTTTATGTTAACTACATTAAAATATCATCCCAATAAGTTCTTAGCGCTAAAACCTAAAGATGAAGTGACTTTGCTGTCTTATTTTAGAACACAGTTTTTCCCATTCATTTCATTTCTATGGGTGCCCATTTTTGACCCAAATACAAGATTAAGGAGTTTTTTTTTCACCCACTTAACATTGTAGAATTGAGTCAAAAAAAATGTGTGTTCAGGAGGCAAACTTAGGAAAAGTAGCTCAAGGGATCAAGGGAAGTATTTTTAAAAAATAAATCAACACTATTTTGCCCACATTTGTCCAGAATACGGTTTTAGGGTTAAAAAAATATAAAATAAAAAATGTTTACATATTGATGGTGAACTATCCATATAGTATGGTACTGAGTAAATTATCATGCTAGTGACCAAACCACATTTTTTTAATGCTTTTACCACAGTACTTTTATGTAAGGGCTTGCAAAAATGAAAATAACCATCAATTTATAGCACTATTTTCTGCATATTTCTGTTTACAGATATAAATGTACATACAGATGTAATTTCTCTTTGCGGGAACCTTTACTGTTCCACTGCTGCCCGTATTAACTCAACGTTACAGGTGCTAAAACCACTTATATAGCGCTTTATATAATACAGATTGTTTCAAAGCAGCTTTATAGGAAAATGGTGCATTCATTTCGGCTGTTCAGTCAGTCCATTGGAAAGATCATCAATTATTAAATTAGTTCATTTAATCTTTAAAGCAGTTCTGCAAAAAACGTCGTCACCTTCCAGCTCAGTTCAGATCAATAATATTTTTGATTATTACTTCGTCTTGCAGTCAAGCTCTCATGAATTACAGCCAACATGGGAGATACTGGGAAATATTAAACGTCTGCTCTCCGATTTAACACTTTAAAGGCCACTTTAGCCTATGCTGCTTTTTGTACTTTTCATTTCTTTCACATTTGAATAGCTATAGTTTAACCCCGATCCTTTAGTGTCTCAGAAACACTTATGCAGACTTCGTTAAAGGGATGGTTCACCTAAAAATTAGCATTTCTTTCATGTGCTGAAAACATATTTTGAAGATCAGTTTTTGGTCCCCATTGACTTTCTGCTATGGAAGTCAATGGGGACCAACAGCACATTCTTCAAAATATCTTTCATGTTCAAAACAGAAGCTGGTTTTGAACAACATGAGTGTTAGTAAATAATAATGTTTGGGTGAATGATTCCTTTAAACCTTTTCTTCCTCTTTTTTAACACAGTGAATGCCTTATAACAGATTTGAAGTGTGCTATCATGTTCCCTTGAGCTTAACTAAATCGGAATCGAATTGGCCACAACACACGGGATGTTTAATTGGAATTTGAATTATGAATCAAAGTTGCAAATCAAAGAATTTTAAAACAAAAACTTCATTAGTGGTTTATTTATTCAGTGGGTGATTAGATCAATTTCATTTGATACTTGTGGAAAAGGAAATGCATTGTTAAACATGAATTTAATTCGAAATTATGATTCTGCATGAGGCACATAACCCCGGTAGGGGGCAGCATCCTCAAAACTGAAGCTTGTGTTCCCTATATATCTCAGTAACCGATTGTAAAGTTCATTTGTTTTCAGAGAGACGTCCCAGTCACGCACTTTGATTTACTGTAATGATACTGTAGAGACGTTTTACTTGGCTTTGACACTGATCTCAGCTCAGGGGTTTGGTTATCTCAGGCCTCTAATTAGATTCAACACAGCTACTTCTCTCTTTGTAGAAAATGGTGCAAATGTAGAAAACCAAATAGTCAGTGCTTTATTCGAGCCTTTTATTCAGAGTACGATTCCCCTGATAAAGTGCACACAGCCGGAAGATGAACTTTTTTTTTTTGATTATTTGGTGCTATCTGATATCACTTTAGGAAAAAGTTTCCAACATAAACGTCTTGGTTTAGCAAAATCCGCACTTGACATCCAATAGCCTTAGTCTCGTGGCGTTTAAGGGCACCTGTAGGTACAACCAAGTGATCATTTTATTTATATGATCGTTTTTAGTGGTAGTTTTAGAGATGTAAGCATTACGTCTCCTTAGATGTAGTTTAATCGCATTTTGCCTCACTAAAAATCGAATTGTTATGTCAAGGTAAAAAATGGTAGTAAAAAACAACATATCAAACCATACAGCATTTCTCCGGAGCTTACAGTTAAAGGGATAGTTCACTTTGAAATTAATTTTTGGTATGTTTTAGCTTACCTCACCATGTAGGTGTCTTTGTTTCCGCGTTTTGATATTTTTAAGTCAAACCGTTCTTGTCTGTCAGTCATATAATGGAGGTCTATGGTCACCACCTCAAAGAGCAGCACAGAGAAGTCCAAATTAAACATGATTTAATGACTTGTAAATGTAAGTACACATTGATGGCCTAAGACACGAAACGAGCGGTTTGTGTGAGAAAACGAACAGTATTTATATAGTTTTTACCGCCCGCACCCTCAGATCACTTGTGGTTACAATGATATAAATACTGTTCGTTTTCTCACACGAACCGCTCGTTTCGTGTCTTAGGCCATCAATGTGTACTTACATTTACGAGTCATTAAATCATGTTTAATTTGGACTTCTCTGTGCATGCTCTTTGAGGTGGTGACCATAGACCTCCATTATATGACTGACAGACACGAACGGTTTGACCAAAAAAATATCAAAAATGCGGAAACAAAGACACCTACATCATTCTTGGATGCCCTTGAGGTCAGATAAAACATACCAAAAATGAATTTCAAAATGAACTATCCCTTTAATATCAAAGTAGTGTCCACTACATCTGTATGTCCTCAACTCACACAGAAGAGGATTTGCTCACAGAAAGCAGTGGTGGATCAGTAATTTCCCATCTCTGTACCTGAAACTAGTATCCAAACATGCATGTAGGTACAAAATCTGGGCTATGGAAGTTCAAATATAACTCAAATCATTTCATTCCTTTCTACTCATCTTATATATTGCATTACTGTGTAAATATGATTTCCGTAGTACCAAGAAATGAGGGTTTGTGGAGTTTATTAGCCAAATCGAGAGACTCGTAATGCTCAAGATGGCAAAATGATTCAGTTTTCTTTAACCTTCTTCAGTTGCGCCGCTGCTTCAAGTCTAATATTTGATTACATTCCAGACATAAGACAGCGTCAATGGCTTTTGTTGCCGGAGATCGGCCCATTTGCGGTTCGCAGCAAAACCGCAGCACAGTGTTGGTAAATTACCATTGATATTGAATCTGGATCAGTGAGTAAAGCTAAATGAATCTCATTTATGTCTCATTTACGTGAGCAGGGAGAACGGACGTTTATTAGTGTGACTAAAGCCGCTGTACACTGTCTGCATCATGTTCCTGGTTATTGTGCCTGTAACCGTGTGATAGCTGTGCTGTGTTGTGCAAAGTCCCATTTAACGCGACAATTCAGCAACTTTTTACTGACTACTTTGTCCAGGGATTGTAAAGACAGCACAAGGGTGGATTTTTTTTTTCCGTTCTGTTTTGTTATGCTGTTTTTCACTTTATAGCTCCTAAATGCACCTTTTTATGTGGACTATATTATTGCAATAATGTCTGGACTCGTTTCATCCCTGGCTTTGGGTGATTGTATGCCTTGATGGTGCTGTCTTGAGGTCAGGGTCAAGTTTGGGCAACTCGTGAATGATGATGGATCATATCAGGTGGCTTAGTTGTATGCAGAGGACCAATGAAAATGTAAAATATTACAGATACAAAGTGGTGAGAAGTTGCTGAATAGTCCTTTCACTTCATGCAATGCTTGATATTGATTCAAAAAAACTCAATTCTATTGCATAAAAGGTAATATGATGGTAGAAGATGTAAGTTACAATGTGCAATGGGTTTCTAAATGTCGTAACGCATGTGTGAAGCAGAATTACGGATTTGTTCTACCTAATTTGGGGTGATGATATTGCGTTCGTTCTTTGTAAGTTTCCCCCAAATGAATGTTTGAGTTCCATTTTTGTACAGAACATTATAAATGTAAACATTGTACATAGCGTGGCCCCGCATTTGCAACAACAATCATTTAAGAGAAAAAAAATGTCATTAACAAATGTGGTTTGAAAGGAATAAGACTTGTGCTTTTGTTAGCGATGGAGTGGCCCAGTGCGTAAGAACTGGCACGCTTTGGATGTTCGTGATATGACCACCAAGACATTGTCCATCTGTCAAAATAAAAAACCACAACGTTCGTTAAGTGTGTTCTTATGTTTCCACGTTCTGGGGTTAAAATACAATTTCTAAATACTCAAATAAGTTTAGTATTCTGTAGAAAGTCTTACAAAGCTTTACGAAGATGAGATGAGGCATATGTCACCACAAAATCAGTCACATAAGTAGATTTTTTTTTAAATGAGATATACATCACCTGAAAGCTGAATAAATACGCTTCTTATTGATGTGTGGTTTGTTAGGATAACATGTGGCTGAGATACAACCATTTGAAAATCACCTTTAAAGTTATCCATTTATGTTCGTGATTGTTTGCATGTACTCACAAAAATATATGTTTTGTTATGTTTACGGTAGGAAATGTATGAAACATGGCCTTGTTCACTTTAAAAAAGAACTTTTGCTGATAATTTACTCACCCCCATGTCATCCAAGATGTCCATGTCTTTCTTTCTTCAGTCGAAAAGAAATTAAGGTTTTTGATAAACATTCCAGGATTTTTCTCCATATAATGGACTTCAATGGGGTCCAAACGATTCAAGGTCCAAATGAGAGTTTCTGTGCAGCTTCAAATGACTTTAAAATGACACCAGACGATGAATAAGGGTCTTATCTAGCAAAACGAGCGGTCATTTAAAAAATAAATAAAAAAAGTTTAAGTTTTAGCTATAAGCACAAATGCTCGCCTTGCTCTGTTCTGCGTGTTCGTGACTCTCCTGTTCGAACTCGTTCATCAAAATGAGTCAGTTTGTTAATTTCGTTCGTTGAATGAACCAAATGAATCGAAAAAAGATTTGTTAATTTTTGATGTAGTGCTACAAGTTCGAACAGGAGAGTCACGAATGATTTTTGGCATAAAAGAAAAAATCTATAATTTTGACCCTAAGGCCCGTTCACACACCAAGCAAGACAACTATAAAGATATAATTCTAAAAATCGTTATCCATATTAAAGAATAACAGAGTTCACACCACAGCTATAACGATAAGGATATGAGGAACGATATCGTTGGGATCACTTGAATGATTTTTTTTCCAGCTGTCCAACGATAAAACACTGACAACCAATCAGAATCCATTCTAGCCTAATTTAACGGTCTCGCGCGTTTAAAATGGCAGATGACATTGCAGAGAAGTTAATCGTCGACGTCGAGGTACAAAAAACAAAAAAATCCTCCACTGTTTGACAAGTCAAACCGCCTTTTTCAAGGATACGCTAAAAAAGATGGATATATGGACAGCAATCCTGGGAATAAACGGTGAGAAGTATTCACAATGAGATATTGTGCGGTTTTATTAGCATCATTAGCATAGTGTTACAAAATTACCTCAGGTAGGCTATCCAGCGTTAGTTGACAACATTGTTGAAGTTGCAGTGAAAAGTGTTGACTAGGCGATGTTTTTATCCCATTATTGACTTCGTCAGATAAATTCACTGTTAGATATTACACTAGACTTGTTAGATTATATTCACTGTTTAGATACGCTTCCATCTCCTCTCGTCTTCTTTAAGGATAGCATCGTGTACCCAAAAGCGCCTGTTTTTTTTCTTTTGACATTTGTTTGTAACGTAAAGCAGCAGTCATCCATTTTCGCTACTCGAAACCACCGTGCATAGAATAAAAAGACCGTTATCGGTCGTGTGGACGCATATTAATCTTTATCGTTATTATAGTTATCTTGCTTAGTGTGAACGGGCCTTAACAATATATTGTTGGCTATTGCCACAAATATACCTGTGCGACTTGTGACTGCTTTTGTGATCCAGAGTCAGTCACATATAAAACTAGATGGACAAACACATTGTTATTGTTGGGGGTTACGCATTTAATGTGTTATGTAATCATCAGATTAACGTTACTTTTCCCAAGTAACTAGTAAAGTAGTGGATTACTTTTAACACGATATCTGTTACTTTTTCAATTAAGTAACCTAATTTACTTTGATTTCCTATTCATTGATTGACAGCTCTCCTGTCCGCATGTTGAGAGACATCGAGGCGTTGTGTTGTAATTCATTAAAATTAATTAAAACAGTGAAATACAAACTCAGAACATTCAATATCATACAACCGGTACTAATTAAATATCTGAACACAGTTTAATCTCACTTTATTAACTAATATCTTTGCTGCTGACCGTCGATTATCTAATCCATCCATACTAATAAGCAAAATGATTTAAAGGGATAGTTCAATTTGAAATTAAATTTTGGTATGTTTTAGCTTACCTCAAGGGCATCCAAGATGTAGGTGTCTTTGTTTCCGCAGTAGTTTCAATTTTGATATTTTTAGGTCAAACCGTTCTTGTCTGTCAGTCTTTTAATGAAGGTCTATGCCGGTCACCACCTCAAAGAGCATGCACAGAGAAGTCCAAATTAAACATGATTTAATGACTCGTAAATGTAAGTACACACTGATGGCCTAAGACACGAAACGAGCGGTTTGTGTGAGAAAACGAACAGTATTTATATCGTTTTTACCTCTTGTAACTACTGCGGAAACAAAGACACCTACATCTGCCCTCGAGGTAAGCGAAAACACACCAAAAATCTATTTCAAAGTGAACTATCCCTTTAATATAAACATCACATTTGTGCTTATTTTTTGTTTTTATTGTCAAAGAGGGTTGAACTTTCTTGTTTGAACCATCGAACAAGGTTTATTGTCGTTACTAAACACTTAAGTGCTGTTGCTGTCTTCATTATGTAATCTGTGTAGTTTGTAGGCCTACTTTTCAAGACACCCTTCCCCCAACCCGCACACTTCTTATCTGCAGTCAGTGTCACTCTGTACACACAGCTGAAGTGGCCGTGATGTCGAGAGCTCCGTTCACTCCCTCACTGGTCACTTGAAACTCTTGAGGGGAGGAGTTGTCCAGCGCCACATGGCCTAGGCTATAAATTTGGGGTGACCCCTCTTCAGACTGAGCCGAAGGACTTACTAAGTCAGAGGGATCCCTGAAGCGGACAAAGATGCCGGCGAAACCAGCCCCGATAAAGAAGTCGGCTAAGGCCGCCAAGAAGGAGGAACCCGCGCCGGCACCCGAACCAGCGCCAGAACCCGCACCTGAGCCAGCACCCGCCGAACCAGCACCTGCTGAAGCTGCTCCAGCCGAAGCCGCCCCCGCAGAAGGTGCTCCAGCCGAAGCCGCCCCAGCTGAAGGTGCACCGGCCGAAGCCGCCCCAGCTGAAGGTGCACCGGCGGAGGCTCCACCTGCCGAAGCTCCCCCAGCAGAACCAGCACCTCCTCCTCCAGGTACTGAGTGCGCATGTGGACCCCAAACCCGTCCATGTTCTTCAAAAGTGCCAAAGTGCAAGTCTATGGGTGGATCTCTCCAAGATAGTGTTAAGAGGAACATTTTTGTCATATTTCAGTCAGAAATTATAATTTGCATATTTAAAATCAGCATATATTAAATAAATAAAAAAAATTCTTTCAAGTAGAACCATGCAATAAATAATTATTTTAGCATTGCAGTGGGAATTAAATATTTTCATGCACATATTTCGACCCACATTTGGGTCAAATATGGACAAACCCTAATGTTTGGTTAAAAATGACATTTAAAATATTAACCCAACTTTCACTTTCAACGGTAATTTTTTTTAATTACATTTTTAACGCAATATTTGGGTTGGTCCATATTTGACCCAAATTTGGGTTCAAAGTCAACAACCCAGCATTTTTTAGAGTGTGACATTGTTACTATGCATGTAAAGAAAAGGTCTTGATGGTCGTTAAATTTCTTTATGCAAAATATAATTTCGTATCTTCGATCTTTGCGAGATCCATTTGCAATAATACATGCAAACAAACAAGAAATATCAACACAGATGCATGCCATGTAACAATCACCCTTTAATGTGTGAGAACTCGGTGCACATTACTGCCGGAGCCAAGAACTCCTGGAAGCTACTGGGAAAACGCCTGACTACAGCTGATGGTTTAAAAAAAACACCAGTGAGCGTTTACACCTGTTAACCAGTAATGCTGATCATACCAGCTGTTCGCCCTGACCCCCCCCCCCCCCCCCCCGCCCCCGCTCTGCTTATTATTTACACTTAAAGAAGACAATAAAACTCATGGTAACCATATTCTTCTAAAATATCATATTACTTAGTGGAGAAAAGTACTAAAGCAGTACCATAGTATCAGATAATTTATTTATTTATTTAGTTATTATTTATTATTTTTTTATTTATTTAATTAATTTATATTTATTATTTTAGTAATTTATTTATTAAGTACTTCAGAGTAGGGCTGAACGATTATGGAAAATAATCTAATTGCGATTTTTATTTATTTTTTTTTTATTTTAATTTTTTTTATCCAATATTGCGATTGCGATTTAATATGCGATTTTGTTTTAAAAAGTTCTTTACCTTCTGTATTAGTCGATCAATAAATCATTGTACAGAAGGGATGGGAATCTTTTGGCAGCTCATGATCCGATCTACTTTTTTCTTAATCTTAATAACACTTAAAATATGTATTTAATTACATATTACATGTGTTAAAACACATACTTTAAAAAAATTAATATAAAAAAGCATTTAATTAAACCAATTACGTGTTAAGAATTTTAAATAGGCTATATAAACTAATATATCTTCAAAATATAAAAGCTAGTAAATAAAGAGAAAACAAAAAAGCATTACAAGCAATAAACAAAGAGTGGTCTCAGTATTTAAAAGTAGGCTGTCTGAATATTTAGCATTCAAGAGCTGAAGTGATTTAGATACGATAAGCTGCATTCACACTAATGCATATATCTCGTTTAAAATTGTAAATGTGGTTTTTCCTGTTGGTTTAAGATATAACTGACCGTGTTTACATTAATTTCGCGTCATAAAAGCATTTTCAAGTAAATTTAACCAATGACTCGCTCACAGCCGCATGCACGAGCGCTCTTCACAAAGCGCAAGTTGGTATTTTAAAATGAAAGCAGCCTCGGTGAATTTCATATTTTTAATATATAAGCCAACCGCATTCCTAAAGACATAAATAATGCCTTTGTGAAGCATTTGTAAGGAAAATCACGTTTCATCATATCGAGATATTAGTGCAAATGCAATTAATTGCTCAGCCCTACGTCAGAGAATATACAGGCAAAATATATTGATATTTACTTCTCACGAGAGTGCAGAATAACACACCAATGCAATATTCATAAACTCGTTTTTTTTCTATAATCTGCAATAATTTACATGATAATCTCTCTAACAAGAACAAAGCATGCTTTTCATCACCTGTGCAATTATTATTTTAACCCCGGCTATTTCCGCTGAGGCCTTATAAGCCAGAGGTATTTAAAGCTTGTGACAAACACAGACATCTCTATTTACAGTTCCACAGAGAGCTAATATTAATATAACAATAAACATTTAACCATGATGTTTCGATTAACCCAGTCTTTTTCAGTAAGAAGGTAAGTTAATGATTATGGGGAATGCTTCAGTGATGGTTGGTTTTAGAAATATATGTTTTGTATTAAAATAATGATACTAGATGGACGCCAAATTAATGATATATGAATATTTCAAATTCATTAATTATTTGTGTAGTGTTTTTAAATCATCTTTAACTATATTCACTCAAGATTAAATATATTTGAATACAGGTAATGTGCACTGTCCATTATCTGTGCCTGTAATCTCGAAACGACCTTATGTTGTTTGATGTATCGTTCTACGACTGCTTGTTTCTGTTTTGTAAACTATATTCTATGCATGCATTGCAAAATGAGCCGTTCTAACATTTTACTAATATTTAAAAATGATTCGCTGTCCACATCGCTAAAGGAGCCGCTTCCGAGGCCTCGCTGATGGTGATAGAGTTATGACGTCACTTAACGCGGATGTTAGTTAGCATTAGCACTTCCGGTTCCCTCGCCCTAAAGTATGGGGTTTTTTAATGTGTTTTTTCGCTAATTCGCCTGAAATAAGTTCACGTTTTGATCTATGACATAAAACACACCAGTTATAACCTCCTTGTGTTTTTTTTTACTTTATATAGGCTTCAAAATGTAAAGATTATCTTGATAAACAAAACGTGTAACTCTTTGTTGAACACAGATCTTATTTTTTGCGATTTTCCAAAAGTCTATGGGGAGAACGCATAGGTTTCCGATCGAGGGAACTCATGCGCCGCCAACTTCCGAGTTGTCCTACAAAGTGACGTCATCACTTGATGAACCAATGCTAAACAGCTACTGTAGTTTTACTTGCCGCTCTGCATTTGTAGTCAAATCACCTGATGCTTCCCAGTACTGAAAAACTTAGTCAAAGTCAACATGAAAGACAGTTTTCGCAACCCATTTTACTTTGTGATATTCAACGTGAAAACAACTTGATCTTGATTTCTGCATGCATGGATTGATTTCATGTTGACTTTAAAGGGATACTCCACTTTTTTTGGAAAGGAAATAGGCTCATTTTTCCACTCCCCCAGAGTTAAACAATCAAGTTTTACCGTTTTCGAATCCATTCAGCCGATTTTCTGATATTTAGAAGAATATCAGTAAACAGACAATTGGTAACACTTTACAATAAGGTTCATTATTTAACATTAGTTAATGTATGAACTAACATGAACTAACCATGAGCAATACATTTGTTACAGTATTTGTTAATCTTCATTGATATTAGTTAATGATATAAAGCTGTTCATTGTTTGTTCATGTTAGTTCACAGTGCATTAACTAATGTTAACAAGATTTTAATAAAGTATTAGTAAATATTGAAATTAACGTTTACAAAGATTAATAAATGCTGTATAAGTTCTGTTCATGATTAGTTCATGCTAACTAATGTAGTTAACTAATGAACCTTATTGTAAAGTGTTAGCAGACAATTTCTGGTCTGATTGACTTCCATAGTATATTTTTTTCCTACTATGGAAGTCAATGAGACCAGAAACTGTCTGGTTACTGATATTCTTCGAAATATCAGAAAATCGGCTGAATGGATCCAAAAACGGTAAAACTAAGAGGAGAGTTGTAAAATGAGCCTATTTCCCCCCCAAAAAAGTGGAGTATCCCTTTAAAACGCATTTGTCGAATAAAGACTTGGAACCGGGCTATGATTCGACAATAATGCCTGAAGCTTTATTTAAATGCTGCTTGTATTAATGTGCCCTGCCTATTTAACACCAGCTGATGCTGAAGCTCCGGCTGCCGTTGAGGAGGTACCCAAAGCACCCACACCTCCTCCACCCCCCCCACCGGCAGGTAAACCCACGGCAATCCAAACCTTCAGATCTCCTCAGTTTCACCCTTGCTTTGTTTGTGCCATTTCCAATTGTGACTTTAAATGGAGAGTCTGATTTTACTTTTAAAATGTTGAATGTGTGTTTGCTCTCCAGAGCCCACCAGCGAGCCCCTGGAGCTCGGCGTTGAGGATGTCAATGACACTTCAGTCACGATCTCATGGAGACCTCCAGCCACCATTGGAAACTCTGGTCTGGATGGATACACTGTGGAAATCTGCAAGGAAGGAAGTAAGTCGGCAAATCCAAACAAGTTCGGCCTTCTTTAGAGGTAGGAAGGGATCAAGACACGTCCAAATCCAATGTTACATAACACCCTTCCCACTAGAACGTTTGGTAACACTTTATTTTACAGTGTACGTGTAGTTACTGTAGAAATAACTATGAATTATTCATAATAACATCTGAAACCTAACCCTATAGAAAGGACATGTAGTTACTCTGTACACCGGTGGGCCCAAATCAATTACATTTTTAAAACAGTAATATCCTAAACTAAACTTGACAGACTAAATTTCATTTGTAAGCTTACAATCTCTAGTTTAAATATGTGGTGATTATATTCACAAAATGACAGAGGAGATGTAATTTATTAATATGCAACAAGAATATTTTCATTCACCTATGGCGTGTTTTGAAATAGTGATAAACATGAAAAATCATGAAAGAAGGGTAGAAACCTCAGTTTGATTTCATACCAAGAGTTCAAAAGATAGCATCCGCTCAATTATTTTAGAAAAAAAGGTCTGAGTTTTTTATTAATATAAAGAAAAAAATTATAGATTCACCATTTGTGATGTGGCAAGAAGCTATAATAACGAACATACTTGTTATTTTTATGTTTCTTAGAGGTTGAATTCATATCAAAATCTGCCAAACTTGTCATATTACTTCTAAATAGGAAGTCTACTTCATAAATTGTATGAAAATTGTGTAAATAATGGTTCATATCACTCTAAACACATATGGAAATGGCGGCGCCCTTATATGGGCAGTAATGGAGTCTGGTTGTGCCCTAGTGGAAGCGTTCGGTACTGCGCACACACACACACACTCACTGAATTGAAACACATTTTTTTTTTGTTGCAGTTTGTAAAGTCGCCCAGGTTTCGAAAAAAATATGTTTTATTTAAAATATGAATAATTACATTTTTTACATTCAAACTTTTTTTTCTGCTTCACTTTCTTAATTTATTTCACTTCTGCCAAATGACCAATCTTACGTCTATATTCCAAAGCGTTCTTGAATTACAACCATTTAAGATCGAAATGTGTATTTTCATGTATATTCAAAAAACACTTAACAGGTAAAATGCATGATTACAGTGCAACACGGATGCCTTTGTTCTAGATATTGAGATAAAAAAAACGCTGTTATCATGTATAACGTTGCCTGTTTAGGCATCAACTTATTGGGCGGCCGCTTTGGGTTTCAGATGAGTTTAATAAAACCCTCAATGAGGATTACATTTGAAATCTAAAAGCTTTTTCACTTGATGACTGTAGCCCGCCAAGCACTTGCATCTTGAAATGCCACCTCACAATACCGTACCTTAAATTAAACACGCCACAACGTTCAAATGTGCATTAGCATTTTATTAGCTGGTCAGAACTGTGAGTTGCACCTGTCCCCAATGTGTCAACGGCAGCTTGAACACCCGAAGTCGTGTCCCTATATGGACTGTGGCATTTCTAGAAGTGCTACACTGAAGTCTGCCAGCAGAATAGGATGACTGTGGCAGTCGTGTCAGTCGCACATGTAAAGACAGTTCAACTTGCTCACACAGCAGTTAACAGTGCACATCAGTTCAGAAGGGAAAGGATATATCCACTCACATATCGATTTGTTCAGGAACAGTGTGAGGAACATAATTTGATTTATATCCATTTTTGGTTGCACTGTATTTTCCAGTCCTGTTCCCCATGTACATACTATGTATTTATTATAATAACTAGGTGCTAACCCTGAACCTACACCCTAAACCTACCCTTAAACTCGTACTGGAAAATAAAGTGCATAGTAAATATACAAAATTCATCATCAAAATCAGAAACAAAGAAGAAACAATGCAGATCACATAGACAGAAATGCAAAAAACATCCACAATGCACACAAACACACACACAGGAATACATTAGTGAGGCTATAAAACTGTAGAGGCTAACTGTTTTTTTTCTTCTCAATATGTAATATAACTGTTCATTTCTGTTCATTTACAGTTCGTAAAATGTAAAAGTTGATTTAAAATTATATAATTATATTAAAAACACATAATTGAAATATAAACATTTCTCTTTGTAACATCTAAACCTACACCCTTGAACACGTACTGTAAAATAAAGTGCAACCTATTTTTTTAAATAATAATTCTTTCATTTTATTTAAATATCAATGTGCAAGTATTCAACAATTTTTTTTTAAGAATAGTACTTAAAAATAATAAGGCTTTTAATAATTGTATTAAAATATAGCCTTTCTGAAAGGAACGTACCATACATTTTTTATGATTGTAAATATGGGAGGCAAATCTATTCTAATTATTAATTGAAAAATTTGTATTATTTACTTAAATATGGCCCGTTCAAAAGCTTTACAATCAATGTGCAATTAATCAACAATCAGTTTTTATGATAATTAATGAGATGCAAATCTTAGATGATCAGATGCTCGTACTCTTCATCTTCCTCTCTATTGCAGCCGCCGACTGGAAAGCCGCTAACGAGGAGCTGACCGTGTCCTGCCGTTATGTGATTAAGAACCAGACGACCGGCGACAAGCTGAACATCAGGGTGGTGGCCATTAACCCCGGCGGCCGCAGCCCCCCCGCAACCCTGCCGGACCCCGTCCTGGTCAGAGAGGTCGTGGGTAAGCCCAGCTTTTACTCTCCTGCACACATACATTTGAGTCATATTGAGAAATATTATTTCAATTAAAAAAATCTAATATATATATATATATTCCTTTAAATAATTATTTCTGTTGATGCAAAGCTGAATTTTCAGCATCATTACTCCAGTCGTCAGAGTCATATGATCCTTCATAAATAATAATAATAATAATAAACTTTATTTTATATAGCGCCTTTAAAAAGTATCTCAAAGCGTTTCACAAATATAGAAACATAATAAAACATACAATTTAAACAAACAATGCAATAGAATATGAAATAAAAATATTATGAAATAGAAGATTAATAATAATAATAAAATCACTCTAATATAAGGATTTGATGCTGAAGAAACATTTATGATTATTATCAATGTCGAAAACAGTGTCAAACAGTTGCTCATATTTTTGTTGAAACCGTAATTTAAAAAAATGCAGGATTCTTTGATGAATAGAACATTTGTTTATTTATTTTTTTTACTTTTGATCAACTGAATAAAATATGAAAAGATCTTTAGAATAAACTCTTATACGGACCCTACAATTTTGAATGATGGTGTATTATAGCAACCATTGTAACAATTTCATCTTGTTCGGCCACTAGTTACGCAACAATGCCCTCACGATACGATATTATTGCGATAGTCCAAGGCATGTGATAAAAGATTAAAATGCTAACTTTGGTGTTACAGTGTGTGTGTGTGTGTGTGAATGAATAGTCTTGGACTTGGTGCTGAAACCCAAAGCACAGACGATAGACACACCAGAATAACAATATTCATGATTCTGAAGCTGAAAATACTGAATTAATTTAGACGAATAGGCTTGTGCGGTCACTGACTAGACATATAAAATAATCAGGCATTATCAGGACACACAAATATTCCCTCATTGCATTATTATACATTATTTTCAACATTATATATAGTAGTTTAATGTGGTACTGACACTAAAACTTTTTTCTCACACAGTAATTTTTATTTTGGGGGAACTACACAATACATATTGTTACCTTTTTGTATTGCGATATTTTTTGGCACGATGTTAATGGCCACATTGCAATAAAAAAAAAAAAAAGTGCAACAGCAAAAACCAAAAGCTTATTCACCTTGTTCTTAAAGGAGCATTGCGGAAGTTCTGCGATTTCTAACCGTTACTGACACCCAGTGGCCGTTAGAGAAACTGCAGCCAATCTCATGATCGTTCTCATTTTTCTCGAGTTTCCGTGCGTGTCTGGATTGACAGGACACTGGACGCTTCTTTCCGTCCGCAGAGTTCATTTGAAACACTACTGCTAGCGATTACCGCTGCTTACTAATAGATGTAAGCCTAAGTAGACGAGAACGTGACGACACATTTTACGAATTTTCAGTTACTTTTGATATTAAACATTTTAAACAAAGTCTCACCTTTCAAATTTCGTCATTTTTTTTAAAGAAAGTGAAACAATAAATACCGCTTGCGGCTCTTTAATGTGTCGTGACGGATCGCTGTTGAGCATCAGTTAAAGCTGCGATCGTCTCGCATCATATAGCATCAAATAAACTTGAATGAACATAAGAATGAATGTTGTTTTAACCGCGGGAAGGCGTCAGTACACTCCGTTTTTCAAGTTCAAATCCTCCCATGTTAATCTTTTATCTCTACTGACTGCGTTGTCGGACAAAATGGCGGATGGCGAAGTATGATTGGTCATATTACCTGTCAATCAAGCTCCACGCGAAGGGTCAATTCGGCTCCGACGCAATAGATAGAGGCAAAGTCAAGGTGTCATTCTTTCTATTACATTATGATTGGCTTATAAATCCACAAATGAAGACTCTATCTTTAAGATTTTTTTT
The DNA here is from genome assembly GCF_016745375.1 of Pimephales promelas. The sequence continues at coordinate 85,117 of NW_024121107.1, read as the reverse complement.
TAAGTAAAAACCTACATATAGCCCCTTTAATGCAACTTGATTGTGTCAATGCTTACGGTCTCATCTGCTGCCATTTAGCTGCCCAAAAAAATCTGTAACTTGTGTTATTTTAATGTATAATCGTAAACGTAATTATTCCTTCACATCATTTAGGCTACCATTGAATTGCATGACTAAAATGACTTTCATGGATTAAATTAATGGTAACACTTTACAATAAGGTTCATTAGTTAACATTAGTAAATGCATTAGCAATGCAATAGTGACAGTGTTTATTAATCTTTGTTAATGTTAGTTAATACAAATACAGCTGTTCATTGTGCGTTCATGTTAGTTCACAGTCCATTAACTAATGTTAACTAATACAACCTTTGATTTTAATAACGTATTAGTAAATGTTGGAATTAATATTAACTAAGATTAATACATGCTGAAGAAGTATTGTACATGTTAACTAATGTAGTTAACTAATGAACCTTATTGTAAAGTGTTACCAAATTAATATTCATGTGCCAAGCCGAGAAGTTTCATAAACTGTACCAGACCTGAGCCAGTTTTCTTTGGACATAATTACTGTAAATGTTGGAGCGTAGAGTTACCCTGGGGGCCACCTCTCGAATCTCAAGTATCCCAGACCTCAGAGCTATCTAGAGAGCTGAAACTGGTACGGCGTAAGGAAAACCCTCATGCAGAGCGCCCTAATTGGCTCTGAGGGGTTGCCAGTTGTGAAAAATAAATCTAAACAAATCTACCTGACAAGCTTGAGAGCCGTACACACTTGCTCAGATACGGCATCTGTCTACAATGTAGAATTATCTCTTATCATAAACGGCACAGTGATATTTTTGCTCTCAACATCTGAGATATTAAACAGTGTGAAGAGGCAGTTAAAGTACTCTGCATTATCGCAGTCGCTTTACATACTCCAAGAGTGTCTAAAGAAAGAAATCATAAATGCAGAATGGAAAGTCGAGCGGGATTGGAATGTAACTCGAATCCGGTCTACGCAAAAGAGGGGGAGGGAGATCTCCCGTTAAAGGTCTTCATGTGCGAAGCATGTCATGAAATGACTTTTCCAATTAAACAAAAAAAAAATGAGAAAATGGTTAGTTGGTAAGTGTAGTGCATTAGCAAGGATTATGTGGAGAGAGTTTTACATGGCTTCAAAGCCATTGACAGCTAGCCGCCTGGACCAGTGTCAAGCTACTACTCAAGCTGCTTCCTTAAAGAGCGATGGCGACAAGTGTGAAAGGTTCAAGTCGGAGGGTGGGATACATTCCCAAATGTTCTCGCTCCGCATGAGGAGTCAGGTGGCATCTAAGGTTACCCCGAGAGACTTTTTAGCTCGCTAGAGATGCTATGTTTATTTAGAGGCATGCTGGAGCCTGTTAGCATTCGGCTAACACTTTATATGAAGAGTTCAGATGCAAAAGCCTCTAAATGCCATTTGAAATTTTCTTGGATTTTTATCAAACTTGTATATTTAAGTTCAGTAATTTCACTTAAATAACAATTAATAGGTAATTATCATTGCCATTTAAGTGAAATCACTGAACTTAAATATACATAAATATACATATATCATTCTAGAAAAAAATTTCAAATGGCACTTAGAGGCTTTTGCATCTGAACTCTTCATATGCTGACTAAAATGCAGAGGTTGCCTAAATGCATGCATGCAAAAAAAAAAAAATTGAAGGTTAGCTTTGTTAGACATTAATGTTAAACTGCGATTCAAGGTTACTTTATTGTCCCCGAAGGGCAGAAAAACACACATTACCACAAGGTATAAAACGCACATAGTCTCAAAAAAATACATAGAAAAATAAATAAATTAAATAAAACATTTTCTGATTCTGAGACATGTGAGAGCAGTTTTAATGTAACTAAAGATCTCCATCGTAAGTTATTAGTGACAGGGGTGTAATAGGACTGATCTATTTAAAGCTGTGATGAGTTCAACAGAAGCAGTGTTAGCCGTTAGCATGTGGGCTAGCTCGAAGTGTGTCATTGAAAATGAAATTGGCTCCTCGCAATGTTTTTAGCCTTTGATTTCCTTCCGTGTTTGACAGGACATTTGTGCTACTGTTTTGCATGTCTTAGCTAAAAATAAAATTACAGTTAGCTTGCATTCTCAAAGCTAAGGTTAGCTTAGTCCGTTTTCTGCTTCACTATAACTATAGTGAAATTGTGAAATCAGCCAGTTTTTCTTACCTAAATCCAAGGATTTCTCCTTTGTTTTGTTGACTGAGATTACAAATAAAATAAACGAGTTGGTTCTTTTTCTATAAGCCAATAAAATAAGAGCGTGTATTTCTTTATAAAATGTTGTTCTGTCTTTGCAATAAGGCACATTAGATCTCAATAAGTGATCTTGCTCATAGTGTTTGAAAGCATGCTCCATATGCAATGTAATAATGTTATGTACCTATTTTTCTCTCCCTTCAGATCGCCCCAAAATCCATCTGCCACGTTGCCTGAGGCAGCGCTACATCAAAAATGTCGGAGAGAAGATCAACCTTGTTGTTCCCTTCAGTGTACGTAATCTCACGAAACAGAAATGTTAAGTTCACTGAAAATGCACGGTGAAGGTAGCTAAATCTGACATTAAATTATAACTTAAATAATAAATGACAATAGATTATTACAACATAATGGTTTAAAATGCACTGTAAAGTACACTTAAAGCATATATATATATATATATATATGAAGAGTTCAGATGCAAAAGCCTCTAAGTGCCATTTGAAATTTTCTTCTAGAATGATCATTTTTATCAAACTTGTATATTTAAGTTCAGTAATTTCACTTAAATGGCAATTCATAGGTAATCTTCATTGTCATTTAAGTGAAATTACTGAACTTAAATATATAAGCTTGATAAAAATGATCATTCTAGAAGAAAATTTCAAATGGCACTTAGAGGCTTTTGCATCTGAACTCTTCATATATATGTGTGTGTGTGTGTGTGTGTGTGTGTGTGTGTGTGTGTGTGTGTGTGTGTGTATGTATGTATACCGTATATAGTATATATATAATGGGTAACACTTTACAATAAGGTTTAATTTGTAAACATTAACTAATATGAACTATCAATGAGCAACACATTTGTCACTGTATTTTTTTCTTCTTTGTTAACAGTAGCTAATACAAGCTCACAGTGCATTAACTAATGTTAACAAACACAACTTTTGATTTTAACAATCAATATATGAAGAGTTCAGATGCAAAAGCCTCTAAATGCCATTTGAAATTTTCTTCTTTAATGATGATTTTTATCAAACTTGTATATTTAAGTTTACTAATTTCACTAAAATGGCAATGATAATTACCTATTAATTGTTATTTAAGTGAAATTACTGAACTTAAATATACAAGTTTGATAAAAATCATCATTAAAGAAGAAAATTTCAAATGGCATTTAGAGGCTTTTGCATCTGAACTCTTCATATATATATAATACTAATATAAAATAGTGTTGAAGTTGACATGAACAAAGATTATTTAATGCTTTAGAAGTGCAGTTCATTGTTAGTTCATGTTAATGTAGTTAACTAAAATTAACTAATAGAATCTTATTATTATAAGTACTTTTAATGCATTAATAATGCCTTTAAATGCACCTTATAAAGCATTTCATGGTGTCATAAATAATTATAACCACAGTTATAATACATGAATACACCTTTAGAAAGTATAATGCATTAATGCATGACAAACAACCGATTTCAGATGCATGGGTTACAATTATTTATTGAAAGATGCAATGCGTTTTAACATACCTTTATAATGCACTACACATAAATTGTTACAATATTTTTGTGCACATTTTAAAAGTGACTTCATGACTTATTATTACATTGATATTATATTATGCACCAGCACACAATATTCTTTATTTGATTTTCAGAGAGCAAGAAGATTAATCAGTCAATTCTGAGTCAGTTTTGATTGAATGGATCTGCTAAAAATGTGTTTGGTCTGATATGATATGATTTGTTTTCTAACCTGCAGGGTAAACCACAACCTATTGTGTCCTGGTTAAAGGATGGCCAGCCTATTGACACTAAAAAGGTTAATATTCGCAACAGCGACAAGGACAGCATCTTCTTCATCCGTGCCTCAGAGAGAGCCGACTCCGGCGTGTATGAGATGTGTGTGAAAGTGGACAGCTTTGAGGATAAATCCGAGATAATTCTGCAGATTGTTGGTAGGTGTTATAAAAGATCATACACATCATGGACTGTGGTGGATCTCAGTTGTGGGAGGTTTTTTTAACGATTGTCCTGTCCACCTGTTCACCAGAGTTGCCTGGGCCTCCAGCCAGCATCAAGATCGTGGACACCTGGGGTTTTAATGTTGCTCTGGAGTGGACTGAACCCAAGGACAACGGCAACACGACAATCACCGGATACACCATCCAGAAGGCCGATAAAAAGACAGGGGTACAAGCTTTTCAACATTTACTACATAGCATGGGATTGCAATAGCGTAATTTTTTTTATATTTACCATGCTTGTTGTTCTTGAAAGTGCCTTGGTGAACCAATTTTTAAAGGAGTAGTTCACTTTTAAAACAAACTTTTGCTGATAATTTACTCTGCCCCATGTCATCCAAGATGTCCATGTCTTTCTTTCTTCAGTCGAAAAGAAATTAAGGTTTTTGATGAAAACATTCCAGGATTTTCTCCATATAATGGACTTCAATGGGGACCAAACGGTTCAAGGTCCAAATGAGAGTTTCAGTGCAGCTTCAAAGGGCTTTAAACGATTCCAGACGATGAATAAGGGTCTTATCTAGGACCCTTCGAGTCATGAATTGAAAAAGGATTCGTTCGTTTTGATGATTAAGTTCGAACAGGAGAGTCATGAACGCGCATCACAGAACAGAGCAAGGCGAGCATTTGTGCTTATAAAACTTAAACTTTGTTTATTTATTTATTAAATGTCCGCTCATTTCGTTAGATAAGACCCTTATTCATCGTCTGGTGTCGTTTAAAGCCCTTTGAAGCTGCACTGAAACTCTCATTTGGACCTTGAACCGTTTGGACCCCATTGAAGTCCATTATATGGAGGAAAATCCTGGAATGTTTTCATCAAAAACCTTAATTTCTTTTCAAATGAAGAAAGAAAGACATGGACATCTTGGATGACATGGGGGCGAGTAAATTATCAGCAATATTTTTTTAAAAGTGAACTACTCCTTTAAGTCAAATCAGCTTTATTTATGCAGCGCTGTATATTTCAACTTCAACATCAACTAATCTAATAAGGCAACAGTATCAAGTCAGTTCAGTGTGTAAAGTTCATAATTTACAGTACGCACTTGACTACGCCATTCATATTTCATTGTCTCAAATAAGCGCCCTGTCTAGTCCTTGACCAATGGCGTGAGTTGGGGGGGCGGGACTTTATGCTTGTTCGATCAGTGGTTGATGGTGGCCGTGTTCGAAAGCATTGTTTATTTATGCATTTCCTTTTGGATCCAAGTAAATCACATGAGGAATTGGCTTGCCGTGTCTGAAGTTTACTGACCTGAGCTGCTGTGTCTCTACAGGAGTGGTTCACAGTACTGGAGCATTATCACAGAATGAATGCCACCATTTCAGACCTGATCATGGGAAACACCTACTTCTTCAGGGCCTTCTCTGAGAACAAGTGTGGAATCAGCGAAGAGGCCACCACTACAAAGACCTCAGCCACAATCCAGAAGACAGGTGAACCAACTTTCCTGCATTTCGTATATTTGACATTTGCTCAGCATCACATGATTTGGCTTAAAGGATTAGTTTTTTTGCTGATAATTTACTCGCCCCCATGTCATCCAAGATGTCCGTGTCTTTCTTTCTTCAGTCGAAAAGAAATTAAGGTTTTTGATGAAAACATTCCAGGATTTTTCTCCTTATAATGGACTTCAATGGGGTCCAAACGGTTCAAGGTCCAAATGAGAGTTTCAGTGCAGCTTCAAAGGACTTTAAACGACAGCAGACGATGAATAAGGGTCTTATCTAGCGAAATGAGCGGCCATTTAAAAAATAAATAAAAACGTTTAAGTTTTATAAGCACAAATGCTGGCCTTGCTCTGTTCTGTGATGCGCGTTCGTGACTCTCCTCGTTCATCAAAATGAACTAATCTTTTTTCCAGGCGTTTCGTTAATTTCGTTTGTTGAATGAACTACATAACTAAAAAAAGATTTGTTCATTTTTATGAACGAGTTCGAACAGGAGAATCACAGAACAGAGCAAGGCGAGCATTTGAGCTTATAAAACTTAAAAGCTTTTATTTATTTTTTAAATGGCCGCTCGTTTCGCTAGATCAGACCCTTATTCATCATCTGGTGTCGTTTAAAGCCCTTTGAAGCTGCACTGAAACTCTCATTTGGACCTTGAACCGTTTGGACCCCATTGAAGTCCATTATATGGAGAAAATCTTTATTTCTTTTCCACTGAAGAAAGAAAGACATGGACATCTTGGATGACATGGGGGTGAGTAAATTATTAACAAAACTAATACTTTTAATGTTTCCTATATCTTATCTCTCTCTTAAAATATCACACACTGTAAAAAAAAATATGTTCATGATTTGTAATCACAACATTTTTTCTTTTGTCAAACTTAAATAATTGATGTGGTTCAGATAACATAATATTTTGAGTTTCTGATGATTAAATCAATCTCCTTTGATTTAATTTCAATGAACCTTTTGAAAAATGAATTTTTTAAGTTAAACCAACAATATTTTTTTACAGTGTACAGCCATGTATCATTATTTTTTATTATTATTTTCCTATAGTTTGAATAATGCAACATTTAAAACAAATAAAGGGGGGGGTGTGGTAAGACCGTTTGATTGACGCACTTACCGTAGGTGGTCTTGGAAATGAGTTTTCCGAGTCCTGCCCGTTCCACAGATGATTCAGTTGTTTAATTTTCATTTCAGTGCTTCTAACTCAGTGGCTGTAAGTGGATGAGGAATAGAAGTGATGGTCAAAAAAGAAAGTCACACTCCCTGCATTTAACAATATTTTTAGTAGTTTTAGTAAACGATTATAACCCTGGTCTTGACATTGATGCATCTGACAGAAATTTTAATTCAAAGCAAGTTTCTTTGCATACAATTTACCTACATTTTTATCACTTGTTGTATTCTCTGGGTATCTAACCCATGGCGCCATGCTCTGGTCTTTATCATGTGTTTCAGGCATTGAATACAAGCCTCCAGAGTACAAGGAGCACGACTTCAGCGAGCCACCCAAGTTCACCACCGCCCTGGCAGACCGCAGCACTACCGTCGGCTACAACGCCAAGCTGCTTTGCTCCGTCAGGGGATTCCCTAAGGTACCGTACATGGTTTTTCAAAGATACTTGCCCTTTGCGCTTGACACTTGCGTTTTAGGGGTGTGTTTCCCGAAAGCATTGGTTTAAGTTGGCTAACGATGCACCCCAGATCGTTAAAATAGGGCTCTTAGCCTTTAACCTACAAGTTTGATATTGATGTTGTGTGGAAAGTGGTGCAGTGATTCTGTATTAGCTAAAGTAAAATAAGTCTTGAGATTTGAAGTAGTGTTTTTAATCTAAATGAATTGAACTTTAATGCTTTAAAGATGTTCTGTCCTGTGCATGTATGCATTTTTCCAACTTTCCAATTGGTTAGCTCTTATTTTAACCCTCAGGTGCTCTTCGTTTCGGAGTCACACTTGTTATCCTCCCGGTCAAAAGTGACCGGACACCTAAAAATGAAACTTTCTCCATCCCAGTAAAACCAATGCAATTTATTTTTGTTCTATAATATTTATTCTTTTTAATTTAGTATTTTGAGACAATTTGATTGAATTTATTTTTAATTCTCTTTATTATTAATATTTATGCAATATTTATGGTCTATTTTTGCCATGGAAAAATATATATATTTTTCTATATATATATATATATATATATTTTTTTTTTTTTTTTTTTTTTCAAAAAATTATTAATGCAGTATTTTAGTTTAATATAGAGTCTAGGCCTTCAGAAAAAAATATTTTTTGAAGAAAATTAGCACCATCTGGTTACAGTATAGAGAAAAGGCTCTCTATGGAGAGGCATGTGAATTCCCCAGATATTTATGAACACATTTTTTTTTTTTTTTTTTTTTGGATTTGAATATATAGTTGAAACAATCTCAAAAACAATTTTTATTACAAAAAATGTAAAAAAAATAAATAAATAAATAAATTAAAATTTGTGAATTTTTGTGTTTTTGTCAATTTCCCATTCATTTCCTATGGGGGTCATTTTTGACCAAAGACCACAAGTGTGACTATTTTTTTTAAGACCACTTAACATGCTCAGATCATGACCTCATTTTTTTTGTGTGTTCACATACATAATGCCATAAAAGTCACCAAGTTTAATAAAATTCAGATGAAGCTGTGATTTTTAGAAATTCAAAACAGAAAATTCTTCGGTCAGAAATGACCGAAAACCACCTGAGGGTTAAGCTGCATGCAACTTGCAAAGTTTAAAACTTGTGTTTTAGTGCAGTGGTTTATTGTGAGAGATTGGATCACAAACAATTTGGACCAAATTTTTGGTGTTCAGATCACCCCATCCTATATCAATGTAGTCATTATGAGCAGAGCAGCCTCATGCAATTCATTAATGTGTTCAGTTATTCTAAAGATTGTGCTGATGGGCTTTTTGTCATGATCAACACTTCATCCATTCAGATATGCTCTACAGTTCATGTTTGAGTGACCACTGAAGTGTGGGAATCCAACACTAACATACCAGCGCAGATAGTGCAACTCCTAGCGGGATAGATAACTAGACGAGACACAGCGTGATTTGGATAAGTGGGATTCCCGCATCACTATGCCGGGATGAGCTAACAAACACGATATGTGGAGGCCATGACAGTAAAAGTGTTGATCAGCATTCAAAGTTAACACTCACCAAGTAAAAATGGCTTTGGTGAGTAAATACAACCACCAGTTTCTTGTAACTCACTGTAGGAACTTAAAAAAATGGAGCATTTGAAATGGATCTGGAATGCCTAGTTTTTATTATCAATATATGGAATATTTATGTAGCACTTCGACTCGGCGTAGTAATATCATCACTCGTGAAAAGTCCCCTGATGATATTACTGTGCCGAGTCCATAGATGTACATGCGCCTAGTCTAAGGGATCCCAATCACTTGCTGTGGTATTCCACCATACATTATAGTTATCCGCTTTACACGCTTAGAAAAGTGCAACGTTTTATTTTGTGTCACCGTCCTTGGTTGAGTTACTCTACTCGTGTAACTGTATTTAACCCTCTGGGGTTCTTCGTTTAACAGTCACACTCGGAAACTTCGGGTCAAAATTGACCCAAAGGGCGGGATTCATATTTAAAAAAAGAAAATCATATATATATTTTTTTTACTTGTTTTTTATAATATTTTTTTTTTCTTTTCTTTTTTGGTGTTTTGAGAAAATTTCAAAAATACAAAAAATTATAATTAGTATTAATGCAATAATTATGACCAAATTATCCCCCATTGAATATAATAGAAAAAAAAATTTAAATATTTTTTTAAAGCTGTATTTCATTTTAGAGTCAAGCCTAGGCCTCATAAAAGCAATTTTTGAAATTAGATGGATGCCATTTTGTGGACAAACTGAGCTTTTTAAAAATGCAAAACACATGTATAGTCTGACTTTTTTGGTGTGTTTGTGTATAAAGGTGTGTGTGTGTGTGTGTGTGTGTGTCTGTTTTGCACTCTTGATGTTTTATAGATTCACCCCTTCACTGTTGTGTGCTTTTTTTCAAGATCGTTGCTGATTTGTAAATTTTACGCACAAAAAAACTCAGTATTTTCACATTTTTGCCAATTTCCCATTCATTTCCCATGCGGGTCATTATTGAGTATGACTATTTTTTTTACGACCACTTAGACTTTTCAAATCCTGTCCAAATTTTTTTGGGTGTTCATATACCAAGTACCATTAAAGTCACCAAGTTTCGAGTTTTTAATTTTTTTTTTATTTAAACGCTTTGGGTCATTATTGACCCGAAGAACCCCAGAGGGTTAAATAGGGAAAACGTGGATGTGTTTGGTCACTTCTCTGCTTGGATCCTAATGAATGAACTGGGCTAGTTAAGTGCTATCAAAGTGTCATTGAGTGCACACACTGAGACGAGAGAGGTATGCATCACCTCGGAAAAACAGTTTGATATGAAAAAACGGTGGAGTATCCCTTTAAAAGATTTCACTAACTCTAGACTGCAAAAGCGGCATGTTTTCATTGTGTTATCCAACTTGTTTTTGCAGCCCAGGATCGAGTGGATGAAGAATCAGATGATTATCGGTGACGACCCCAAGTTCAGGCAAATAAACAACCAGGGCATCTGCTCCCTCGAGATCCGCAAGCCGGGGAACTATGACGGTGGCGTCTACACCTGCAGGGCCAGGAACCAGCACGGGGAGGCCTTGGTCAGCTGCAAACTGGAGGTTAAACGTAAGTAACTAAGTCTGTGTTAAGCCTTTAGTTACGAAGTACTTTTGTTTTTGCGTGATCAAAAATACTAAAGTTTAGTATGTTTGATCGTGCAAAAAAAAAAAAAATACTTCTAGTCATCATGAGATTCAGTCTTGATTGACAGCACTGCTCTTCAATTGCCTGTGATAACATTTTTTTTATTATTTGTGCTGTCCACACTGAAACCTCCATATAGTTTAAATCCAAGATGTCCATGTCTTTCTTTCTTCAATGGAAAAGAAATTAAGGTTTTTGATGAAAACATTCCATATAATGGACTTCAATGGGGTCCAAACGGTTCAAGGTCCAAATGAGAGTTTCAGTGGAGCTTCAAAGGGCTTTAAACGACACCAGATGATGAATAAGGGTCTTATCAAGTGAAACGAGCGGACATTCCAGAAATAAATAAAAAAGTTTAAGTTTTATAAGCACAAACGCTCGCCTTGCTCTGTTCTGTGATGCGCAGGAACGTGCATTTTTAGATAACTCATCCATCAAAATGAACAAATCTTTTTTCGAGTCAATTTGTTCATTTTGTTCATTGAATGAACCAAATGACTCGAAAAAAGAAAAAAATTATCGTCTGGTGTCGTTTAAAGCCCTTTGAAGCTGCACTGAAACTCTCATTTGGACCTTGAACCGTTTGGACCCCATTGAAGTCCATTATATGGAATGTTTTCATCAAAAACCTTAATTTCTTTTCGACTGAAGACAGAAAGACATGGACATCTTGGATGACATGGGGGCGAGTAAATTATCAGCAAAAGTTTATTTTTTTTAAAGTGAATTAATCCTTTTAAAATTCTGATTTAAAGTCAAAAGGCATGAAACTTCTATAGAGACTGTCTAGTTCTCCTCAGCTCCATAATATTATCATGGGCTTGACTTATTCTTTATGCGTGAAATCATTTTCTATACAGTAATCGTGAATGACTGGAAAAGTTCATTGGTCTAAATTAGCTGAGATGAATATTCAAAAGGGTTGCATTATATTGCACAGATTTTCCAAGAAAAGGAGAATACATTACAGATGTACTGATGCATTTATAAATGAATGCTTTATGCTGAAAGAAGCTCTGTGTATTAGAAAATAACTCTCATCATGTCTAGCCTATTCATGTAATGATATGAAACAATGTAATGATTCAAAGAAACATGGAGTTCAGATCAAGGTTAAATTAATGTTGCTGTCAGTGTGTTATAAACAGGCTTGAATGATTGGGATCAAATTTATGGACATCTAACATCAGTGTAATCCAACCTAAGCTGTGTTAACACAAATGCTCAAGCTGATTCTTATGTTTGTCAAGTTATCACTCCACATGCCTCCGCACTCGGTTGGACACGTTTATTGTTATTGTGAAATGATTTACGGCCTTTTGAAAGGAGAGAAAATGAACATGTCAGAGAGAACAAGCGTCTCCACATGTCTGAGTTAAATCTAGTGACTGAACGGCGTTCTGCTTTTCTTTCCCATCAGAGCCTGTGATCGCTGAAGCCGAAAAGAAATAAGTTCAACACCACGTTCATACAGGTCAGTCTCTAATTATAGATATGTTCAGCGGTGTAATTTTACTTCACTGCTATATACGAGTGCTACACTACAAAACACTACGTTCAAACGTCAAGGCTTTTTGGTAACACTTTATTTTACAGTGTTTTACACGATACATGTAGTTTCTATAGTAATTACCATACATTTACATTTAGTCATTTAGCAGGACTTAACTTACATCTGAGGACTAAATCAAGCAAGGCGATAACAACACAAGAAGTGCTCAAAATACACAGTTCAAGCATTGCTCAGAGTAGTAAGGATTTAAAGTGTTTTTTTTTTATATAAAAACATTTTTATTTTTTAAGTGGTATTTTTTTAAGTGCTCACTATAAATGATACATAATCAAATGTAACTGACCCTAAACCAATCCTACTCCTAACCCTAACCCTATAGTAAGTACATAACTAACTTACAACTCAGTACTTAAATGAATGTGACACAGACACCTTAAAATAAAGTGTTTTTTAAATATGACTTTTATTCAGAAAGGATGAATTTAATTTTTCAAAAGTGCCAGTAAAGACATTTATAATGTTACAAAAGATTTTTAGGCGAATAACTGTAATGTTTTCAACATTAATAATAATCATTAATGTTTCTCGAGCAGCAAATCAGCGCATCAGAATGATTTTTGATTTCTGAAGACTGTAGGAAAAATTACATTTGAAAATATATTCACATAGAAAACATTTATTTGAAATTGTAAAAATATTTAATTTCAATATTTTTTGTTTTTGAACAATCTCCCACACTAGAGACGGCTTTGAGAATGAACACTAATTGAATTTTTTTGCTTTGGAGAGCCACAAAGCTATTCGGTTCTCCATCTATTTGGGTCTTGACAAGACATCTGTCTTCCTCCCGAGCCGTGACCTTACATGGGGGACACTAAACTTGGAGATTGCGGACTCTCCCTGCTACTGGAGGGGTCCGAGTAATTCCCCATAAATTAAACTGGTAATGACTGTATGCGTGTCCCGTCGGAGAGACTGAATTACATCCTCCTGACTCGACAGCAGTTAGACATCACTGCTACTGTAGATCTCGTCCCAGAAACACACAGTTTGTTGGAGTGTTTGAACTATTTCCAGGCTGTCCTGACACCTGTTCCTTGTTCTTCCTCTCTGCATGCGCTCCAGTCCCAAATAAGGAACAGAAAAATGTGGGATCCCTCTCAAAAGGTGAGGACTGGTGCCAGAATGTTGACATGAAAGACATGAGTATATGAGTTCTACATTAATGCAACACGTTTCTATACTCTTTGTTGGTGGAAGAATTGTTCTTATTATTTGTTATATAAACACCACAAATAATAAAGCATGTTCTACAAATTAAACTTTTTATGCATCAATGCATTTGTTGTTATTATTATTAATTTTCATACATTTAGCCCTCAAACCGTATTCACTTTATAGCCCTTAATCCTGTAATCGTGGACAAATGTGTGATCCTAATTTTTATTTACTATAAATGTTATATCACTGTCTTCGATAAAGTTTTGTCTATCCATTTATGGTGTTTTTTTTATTTTGGGGGTATTTTTGAATTTATTTACTTCAAAAAGTACCATATTTTCTATGTAAATTTTGCTTATTTTTATGTTTTATTTTTTTAACTACATTAAAATATCATTCCAATAAGTTCTTAGCGCTCAAACCTAAAGATGAAGTGACTTTGCTGTCTTATTTTAGAATACAGTTTTTCCCATTCATTTCATTTCTATGGGTGCCCATTTTTCACCCAAATACAAGATTAAGGAGTTTATTTTTCACCCACTTAATATTATAGAATTGAGTCAAAAAAATGTGTAGAAAAAAGTAGCTCAAGGGATCAAAGGAAGTATTTTTAAAAAATAAATCAAAACTATTTTTCCCACATTTGTCCAGAATATGGTTTTAGGGTTAAGCATTTTAACTGAAATAATAAACAAAATCCCCCAAAAGTGTCATTCTTGCAATATATAATTTCTAACTTGACCTTTTCTTTCTCATTTGTAGGATCGTGATGACGTCTTTTGCTGATGAGAAAAGAATTCATGTACATATGAAATAAAAAATAAGTATAAAAATTAGACTTTTCTTTTTTTTTTTCATAATTTAATGCATTGCCTCACAATTATGAAAAAGCTCATTTATTTATTATGGACATTTACATCAGCAACTGCCTGTCTGTGTGTGCCATGTAATGATTCTTGTCTGTGTATCGCCACACTTGCTCGTCCCTGACGGTGTCCAGAGATGTCCCATCCGGACCGACAGGAGTGTTTGTTCAATTAAAGCATAGCCTTTCATCCACACACACATCGTGTCCTTCGTCATTTGTCATCATGAACAGTGCAACAGGTTCAACTTTCGCTTGTATGGAAATTATTTATTACTCTGACGCAAACTTTGTAAAGACACCTTCCCAGGCATCGGAAACTCGACTGAGAGCAGACGGGTTACTGAAGGTCACACACACACACACACACACACACACCATGAGAATGCAGAGACTTTCAACAGACTATGTGTTATGCATGATGTTCCTGTCAGAGAAGCTTAAAGCCTAGAGCTCATTCAGTCAAACCCTGCGCCAACTCAAATATAACAACTTTGTTAAGGTTTATGTTTAATAATATTGCATACAGTAGATCATTTTGAGCAGTTTGGTCTTAGAAACATCAGTCTTTTTATGTAGATGACCCTGATTATTTTTCACTTAATCTTAGAGTAGCTTTGATTCACTGTGAAACTATTGTGCACTGTAAAAAAAATATTGATAGTTTAAGTTTAAAAAAGTAAGTAACTTGGTTACATTAATTTTAAGTTGATTGAACTGGAAAAAGTGAGTTAGTACAATGAAGGAGATTAATTTAACCATCAGAAACTCAAAATAATATGTTATTTGAACTAAATAAATTATTTAAGTTGATTTGACAAAAGAAAAAATGTGATTACTACACTGTAAAAAATATTGTTGGTGTAACTTAAAAAAGTAAGTAACCTGGGTTGCCTTAAAATTTTAAGTTGATTGAACTGGAAAAAGTGAGTTAATACAATGAAGGAGATTAATTTAACCATCAGAAACTCAAAATAATAAGTTATCTCAACTAAATAAATTATTATAAAGTTGATTTGACAAAAGAAAATATGTTGTGATAACAAATCTTGAAAATATTTTTTACAGTATTTTTAAATACAGTTCAGTTAGATGCATTTCAGGTAGACTTTATATTATAATTATGTCAAATAACTGCAGGACTGGGTTTAAGGTTAATAAAGCATTGCTTGAGAATTTATAATGTTTTTTTTTTAATATTCACAGAATATATGCATTAAAATGAATTCAGGATTTAACATAACTATGCACATTTACAAAACTTACTGTGCTTCTTTTGTGAAGTCGATCTAGTTTTATAGATAAGATTGTTATATTTAAATATAACGTTTTAATCATTTGGCTTAGACAAAGATGATTTACAATTGAATGTGTTTGCAGTGTTTAGATTGTGTGTGTGTTTCTGAACAGTAGGTGGCAGCAGCTTTACTGTTTTTAACCCTGATTCAGCAGTCATTCACTCATTCAGAGCAAAGAAACAAACCCAGCCCACAACTCAAACACTGGCTCTGCCCCAAACCTGTGCTGTCTTCCCTATTTAGGCAGCAGCACTGATTCCAATAGAGTTTGACATTAGCATGTTGATAAACCAAAGGCGATATATTTAAAGGGATAGTTCACTTTGAAATTAATTTTTGGTATGTTTTATCTTACCTCAAGGGCATCCAAGATGTAGGTGTCTTTGTAGTTTCACTTCTTATATTTTCGGTCAAACCGTTCTTGTCTGTCAGTCATATAATGCAGGTCTATGGTCACCACCTCAAAAAACATACTAAATTAATTTAAACATACCAAAACTTAATTTCAAAGTGAACTATCCGTTTAAATATAGCCTACAGCATACCAAAATATTGGGTAAGTGAGAGAAACAATCCCCTTTTTATCGATTATATGGCCTGTTTGCGACAGCCGTGCAGTCCGTCGACGTTACAGCGGCTCTCTCTGCTGGCCATGTTCAGAACAACACTAACTGCACATGCACATAACATATATATACACAGGTGAAACTCGAAAAATTACAATATGGCGCAAAAGTTCATTTAGTTCAGTAATTCAACTTAAAAGGTGAAACTAATATATTACATGCAAAGTGAGATATTTCAGGTTTTTAGTTGTTATAATTGTGATGATTACAGCTTATGAAAACCCCAAATTCAAAATTATAATATTGTGAAAAGGTTTTCATAAGCTGTAATATTAGAGTTTAACAGTATATAGTGCTGTTTAACAATTTGGGGTCGCGAACATTTCTGAAAGAAGTCTCTTGATAAAATACAGTATTATTGAGAAATATTTTTACAATTGAACTGTTTTCTATTGTCATTTTATTTCTGATGCATAGCTGAATTTTAAGCATCATTTATTTACTCCAGTCTTGTGTCACGTGATGTGATCCTTCAGAAATCATCATTCTAATATGCGTATTATCAATGTTGAGCTATTTCATATATTTATTGAAACTGTGATATTCTTTTTTCAGGAGTCTTTGATTAATAGAAAGTTCAAAAGAACTCTTTATTTGCAAGAAAACTCTTTTGTAACGTCTTCTTTTGAAAAATGATGCAATTTTCTTGAATAAGAGTATCAATGACCCCAACATTTTGAACAGCACGTTTCTTTTTTCTTCGTTATTCCTATTGAAAGCTTCATTTTTATTTAATTTTCTTATTAAACAACCTTTAACATAACTGTTTGAATAACATAGATAGAGCAGTCACCAACACTGCTTTACCTCTAAACCCACACACAACCACTTGACTTACTCAGTGCGGACTGAACTGAGAACTTTCTTTTGAGTCTAAAATTGATTGAATCTGAAGCTGGCTTCATCTGTGCGGCCTGTATATGAGTTAGTGATGGGGGTCACAGTGCACAGGCTCTTGAGATGTTATTTTCTACACCGGACTGAAGAAACGGGAAGAAATGCCTGTTTGAGCGCAGAGAGACTGCCTGAATCTGAAACAGGAACAGATCTTGTCGATGAATCCTCAAGGAATGGCTGGAGATCATTTGGAATGATCTGATGTAAATTTTCAAAGAAAAAAAAAAAAATATATATATATATATATTTTTTTTAAGAAAGAGTTTGACATGTATTTAAACTCCTTGATAAAATCTTGGTGTAGAAACATTTAAGCTAATTTAATATTTGTAACCCTCATTGTTGTCTATTATTGTTCATTGCTGCTTTGTCTTGTTTTTGCTTTTGTTGCATAATAAAAAACAACAACAACCTATTGCATACAAAATCTAAAGACAAAAAAAAGATTTTCAAGTCATCCACATTGACATTTAGGCCTATTAGTTTGATGGACACTTTTATCACTTTTAAGTGATTTACAAATGAAGAATCCGACCATCAAGTTTAAGACCAGATCAAATTCTTAATTGATCAATATAAAACTGTTTCCAAATTATTATTGTAATTCCATTGCTATCTTTAGGGAAAATGTGCGAGTGTTTCAGAAAAGTGCTTTACGTCCACGTGATGTTAAAAACAACATTTTTGTTTAATTATTTATGAATAAAGTCATCTTAAATTCTCCTGTCTTTAACTTGCAACGCCTTGTAAATGCAAAATCCTGGATGCACAGCGAGTTTCCAAAGCAGTCCATCTGTGATGTAGTGACAGTGTAATCTGATAACATATGCAGCATTCCTCACAGAGATGAATGATGGAGCCGGCTGTATTGTATCAGGTTTGATGGCGCTTGTCATTCCGCCGGCTTCACTATTGTGACATCGCAGCTGGACAAACAAATGATGCTCAATGGATGTTCTGACTGGAATAAGATTGGATGATATAGACAGCGCAGACAGCGCTCAACTGAATTTGAGAGCACGTCACGAAACTGGATAAAGTTTCACTGAGGCTTGCTCACATAAACAGCCTCATTAATGGTGTTTCAGAATGTAAGAATGTCTGAAGATCAGTCCGAAATCACGTCGCCTCGGCCTTAGAAATAAAAGTATGCATACTAACGTATAGCCTATAGCTAGGTAGTATGAATGAAATTCGGATGTACTACATCCGCCATGTTGTGACTGTCACGTGACGTGACCTACTATTACTTCACTTCCATTCATAAATCAACCCGATCTCACGGGAATTCGTACGAATTTTACGAGGTGGCTAATTCGTAACAATTCATACGACCTCAGTCGTACAAATTAGTACGATTTTTGCTAAATCGTACATATTTTACGAATTGGCCAATTCGTATGAATTCGTACGAATGACCTACCCCTGACCCCGCCCCTAAACATAACCGTCACGTGGGTTTAGACAAATCGTATGAATTCGCACGAGTGAGGTCGTACGAATTAGTACGAATTAGCCACTTTTTAATCACTCGTACGAATTCGTACGAATTGGTCGTGAGATAGGGTAGCATAAATCCTCTCCCGTGGCCTCATGGGATTGTAAAGTGTCCATCATGTGCGCACTTCAAAAACATGGCGGATGTAGTAGGTCGTCCAGGGAATTTTCCTGTGGGTAAATGGGTAGGTAGGTTTAGGTAGGCTATATAAGGTGGATTTCGTGTTCTGCAGTGAGGACCATCTCGAATTTTCGCCAACTGTTTTTCGAATACTAAAAGTACATTAGAAAAACACAGCAAACCAAGAGACTATTTACGCAGGACTGTTTTTGACTAAAAACGGAAAACTTTTAATTATTTTGTCTGTTCATAACACGGCTACTGTGTTTTGGAGGCCTGAAAACGCAAAATTTCGGAAAAGTATCGTTTTTGAAAACGATACCAATTTCATTTCTGCGTAAACTACAAAAATGCGAATTTGTGAAAACGAAGATGTGTTAAAGTCCCCGTGAACCGGAAGTTGCAAACGATTTTTCTCCAGTGCTGTGACGTATTTCCAAGTGAAACGGAATATTGAACAGAGGGCAGGGTTTTACTCCAGCGCTCCTCCTCTCCATCTCTCGCTCATAGCAAACTAACGGTTTGAGGGGAGTGGTTAAGCGTTTCCCCACCCAAACTGTGAAACCTACGTCATCAGAAAAAGAAACCGTTCCAGACCGGAAGTCACTTTTCAGATTTTGATTAAAGATTACTAAGGTAAAACATTTTTTTAATATATATTCACTTGCACGGATTAATTGTTCACCACAAGACTAGTAATATGCGCTAACAAAGTAAATAGGTTCAATTTTGATTTCACGGGGACTTTAAGTCTATATGTAATTTTTTCTTTCAAAATGACATCGCCATCTACTGGCCTGGCAGCATAATACAGAGTTTATAGTCGTTTTCGCAGATCTGTGTGAACAAGGATGGTTTTGACAATGTTGTCGTCTGTATGTGAAAACGCAAAAGAAAAACTTTTCTGTTTTTAGTACATCGTTGTTGACTAAACGTACCCTTTTACGAATACTAAAAGTACTTCAGGTCCGGTCCCTTAGAAAAACACAGCATACTAAGGGACCGTTTACACCACACTGATTTCAACTAAAAAAACGAAAAACTACGTTATGTGTTTTGGCCATTCATTTACATGACAATGGTGTTTTGGTGGCCTGAAAACGCAAAATTTTGAAAACGAGATTCAAAGTGCACGTTTTTGAAAACGATACCGTTATCGTCTCCGCGTAAACTACAAAAAATGCGAATTCGTGAAAACGGAGAGATCACGCGTATTATGTGTTCAGTCTATATGTAGTTTTCTTTTTCAAAATGACATCGCCATCTACTGGCCTGGCAGCATAATACAGAGTTTTTAGTCGTTTTCGCAGATCTGTGTGAACAATGTTGTCGTCTGTATGTGAAAACGCAAAGGAAAAATTTTCTGTTTTTTAGTACATTGTTGTTGACTAAACGTACCCTTTTACGAATACTAAAAGTACTTCAGGTCCCTTGAAAAACTACGTTATGTGTTTTGGACATTCATTTACATGACAATGATGTTTGGGTGGCCTGAAAACGCAAACTTTTGAAAACAGATTTTTTAAAACGATACCATTATCATCTCCGCATAAACAACAAAAATGCGAATGTGTGAAAACGGTGCTGTCATGCACATGCGTATTACGTGTTCAGGCGTGTAGTTTTATCTTTCAAAGCAATATCGCCATCTAATGTCAGTGCGCCGAAAAACACAAAGGAAAAACTTTTTTGTTTTATAGTACATTGTTTTAGAACGCCCGAAATGAAAAACAGCGTAAAGGCATTTTTACAGAACATTTCACTTGTCAAAGCATAATTAATTAAATAATTAATTAAGTACACAAAACTGTGCTTGCATCATTCATCTTTATCTGTACGTTTAAATCAAGAACTGGGGCCACTGTAAATGTTCTTAATGCATCCGAGGAATTCTTGCTCTGTCATGCAGGCTGAGTTTTCTCCAGTCGAATATATAGCGCTGGCCAAAAGCTACATCCCACTTTGCCAAAGGACAGCTCTGCAGGCACAGAAACAGGATTGGACGTCTGCCATGGGCCGGAAGACTCTGCTGCCGCCTCAATAATAATAAATCTAATCATAGAGCCTAGTCCGCTACACCCGTTTGACATTCATAAAACCCATGTGACACTCTCCAGGACTCTATGTAGGTTATTATTTGGGCAATTTTCTAGAACACCACCATGTGTTTACTAACAAAAACACAAACATGTAAAGGATTTAATATGATGCAGTAAATGGAACAAACTTTCTCTAGACAAGCTGATTAGACATTCAAAGCACATGAAATGGCAAAAAGTTATGTGCTGTGTAAATGTAGGCTCCAGGAAACAGACTGGGATTTTCAATCATGTAGAAAGAATCCCAAGCCCCGCTGCCCAGACCTTATTTCATTGATTTTAGATGTTGACGGATTGGACTCCATCAAACCCATTTAATTAGTATTGAGGCACTAGGCTGCAAATGGAGATGGACTAAAGGGGGTTGGGGAGCTGACGTCACTTGGCAGATCTGTTTAAATATCATATACAGCACGGCTAATAGGCAACTTCTAGAATTGCATGGAGAAACTACATGACTAGTTCGAATCCTTGGGAGGAAACACAGCACAGTTCATTAGACAGTGACCGCGTCTGTCGGTCTGACAGTGTAAGATATGGTAGCTGAGAAACTACTGCTATTATTATGAGGTTCTGGAGTGTGTGGACGGATTGCTCTGATGGAGAGCGAGTTCTGCAGCGCCTCCCATCAGTCTTTAATAATTTACATAGACCACATTAAGTTACATGCTGCTGGAGCGCAGCTGGAGTCAGAGCAGGGGCAAAATATATTTATATTTACTGCAGCCAAGAAGCTTTAAAATATGTGATTCATCTGATGTGATTCATTTGAATGGTATCTATCTCCCCGGAAGTAGGCAAAATGGAGGCTGCCATCTTTGCTCATGAGGAACTCAGGATCGGCTTGAAAACGATAGGCTATGCAAATTACTGTAGGCTACACAACAAATGAATGCCATTTAAAAACCAAAAACAATGTAAAAAATAAATATTGTGAAAAAAAAGTGCAACATTTCAGAAACTTCGCTATGCTATGACATCTGCTGGTTAAAATTGTGTAAATGCAATGACGTATGGTTTTGCATGATGATTTTAATAGGCTATATTTTTTGCACTGATTATTTATTCATGTATTTATTTTTTAGTTGTTGGCCTACCAGCAATAATGTATAGAAAGTTCAAAGTTCTTCATTTAATAATAAACCCGACTGTCTCATGGTCAAACCAATGGACGTGTCTGTAATTTAATTGTATGATGTATGGGGAAGCCTGCTGAAATTTCATGACTGTTTGATGCGCATGCGCGCTGCGAAGCACTGATTCGTTCGAAGCAAAATATTCATAAAGGTTTCTTCGAATCTTCGCTGATGATTTGTAAAATGCCGAAGCTTGCGGGTGAGTTATGAAACGCTTGAACCGGAAGGCTACCTTAAAAACGAATTGCTAAAACGAACGAGCACAGCATTGAAGTTTCTTTGTTGTGTAAGTTAGTTAAGATCACAAAAGTCAGGGTTTACCCATAGACAGTAAATAGAGGGGGTTTCTGAACGATAGGTTACAAGCGCGAACATATATTTACAGATTTACAAGCGCGAACAAATATTTTGTAGGCTACTTTTATAATACGATATTTTGGTTCACTAATAGGTCTATAGCAATATTTTTATTACAAAAAAATGATTATCTTTGTGTTGTGGACGGTAAGTCGCCTACGGACATTATTTATATCTCGCTGTTTAGCAAGTGAGCCAGACGTTGGACTTTGATTCAGATTAGTGAAGTAGCCTATGCTATTCATCAGAATTTTGAACTGATTAATGAAAAGGCTCAGCTCAAAAGAGTCGATCGTTCTGGTATTAAGGCTAACTTATTGGTTGTGTTTTCGATTCACACAAAAAAGAACCTACTAGCCTACTCATGAGTCATTTGTTTTTGAATCGGTCACACTGGTGGTCATCTTGTAGTTTACCACTGCACGTAACGTACAAGCTCGAACGTTAGTCTTTTAAAAGATTGTCAATGGTTATTTTGGCGGCTGGTCGATCTGACGACGGTAAATGACGCAAAACCCATATTTTGTAGACTACTTTTATAATATGATATTTTGGTTCACTATGTAGGAATATTTTTTATTAGAAAACGATTATCTCTTTGTGTAGTGGAGTCAGTAACCTAATAGTACGGACATAGTATTTAGTATTTATATAGTATTCAATAGTATTTATATCTCGCTGTTTAGCAAGTGAGCCAGACGTTGGACTTTGATTCAGATAAGTAGCCTATAGGCTTATTAATCAGAATTTTGAACTGATGATTATTGAAAAGACTCAGTTCAAAAGAGTCGTTCGTTTTGGTATTAAGGCTAACTTATTGGTTGTGTTTTCGATTCACACAAAAAAAGAACCTAACGTAGCCTACTCATACGAGTCATTTGAATCGGTCCAAATTGGTCATCTTGTAGTTTACCACCGTACGTAACGTTACAAGCTCAAAAGATTGTCAATGGCTGGTCGATCTGACGACGGTAAATGACACAAAACCTATATTTTGTAGACTACTTTTATCATACGATATTTTGGTTCACTATATAGCAATATTTTTTATTAGAAAAAAAATGATCATCTCTTTGTGTTGTGGACGGTAAGTCAGTAACCTAATACGGACATGATTAATTATATCTCGCTGTTTAGCAAGTGAACCAGACGTTGGACTTTGAAGTGAAGTAGGCTATAGTGTCTTGCCATCATTTCGTCGTGCATTGTCTCTTTATTTATTCATATTCAATATAATTTGGCTACTATTATGTCGTTTCATCCCTGAAGTAAACAACGTCTTTCGCGCTTCTCTCTTCCGCTCGTTGATTGGTTACGGCGCCTGTTCTGGCCCCGCCCCCTCGCGTTCCTCCTCCTCTCACTCTCTCATCCTGATCCTGCCTGATTTCCCCAGCTCAGCATTCTCCTTGCACGTAGTGTAGGTTTTTAAAAGCAGGAGGGGTGGGATGGCTTTCAGAGTGTGCTGTGAAGAAAAATCCCTCATCACCCAATCGGAAACAGGAGGACTTTTTTATTGAGCCGTGATTGAGCCAATGACAGCCCAGTGCCGGGAAATACAGCAGTGAAACACCAGGGGCTGTGGTGCTGAGCAAAGACTGCTGGGTGTGAGACTGGAAATGTGTGTGTGTACATGAGAGCACCTCCGCATCTGTCCTGATCCGAGCTATCGTGTGTGTGTGTGTATGTGTGCATGAGATGTGTGTGTTTGTGTGTGTGTGTGTTTCCAACAAAACCAGAAGAGGATAAACCTAAAGTCTTGATTGTTGTCACTTTTGTTTTTTTCTAAGCTCTCCAAGTGCCCTGCGCGCTCTGCGAAGTTTCTTTCTTCATCCCCCCTCTGCATCACCACCCTCCTCTTGGTGCAGTGAGGACACACACGCTACAGAGGTAAGTACAGTATCCTCCTTTTATCATAAAGCATGCCTTGTGTACACATTTAAACGCGTTCTCACAAGGATGGGAGTCTAAATATAGTCTTTCGGCTGTTCAATGAAGGCGTACGGCAGGGACGAGTGACAGGAAGATGTTTGTAACTTTCTCAGCACACAGGAGAGCGCGAGTGCGTAGAGACTCGTCCTGGTGCTGCAGTATCACATTACATAATAGTGGCCGATGTGCGTAGAATTGAACTTGAGTCTTGTCATTTGTGCACACAGCTGGCTGTAGATATGCATGATGCATGATGAAATCCAGTGCACTTTTAAACGTTCTGTCAATGGGTTTGTCTCTGTATACAATATTCTCCAATTGAATTATTTAAGTTCTAGCTGTTTTGCAGACTGCCCAGGGTTGTCGTGGGTCCAGCAGAGCTCATTACTGCTGATCACTGCACGTTTTTGCTGATCGAGCTTTTTCTGCTGACAACGGGCACAGATTTACTCGTCCTGTCGGCTGGCGAGGGATGCTATAAACTTGATTGCCTTGATCTATTTTTTTTCCCAGCAAACAAATTGAGGTTCTGGGAACGTTAGTTTTTGGTTTTTGAACTTCCCCGAAACGTTCTCCTTACGTTATAAAAATGAAACCTAAAAATAACCTACATGGAACGTTCTGATAACGTTCTTGTTTGGTTCCCCCCCCCCCCCCAAAAAAATAACCTCATGGGACCATTCGGGAGTGTTCTGTGTTTGCTAGGTTCTGGTTTTTCTCATTTAGCGTGTTACGGTGTAAAAACGGGCGCTGGTTTGCAGGCGAGGTCAGTTCCCAGGGCTCAAAGATATCCCAGAAGTCCTGAAACAGGAAAAGGCCGTCTCATCTCATTGATTGTGGTGGCGACCAGGTGAATAGTGTGTTTAGATGGATAGATGTCATTCGGCTGAGTGCTTCGGGTCAGCTTCACGTAATAAAGCACTCGTTTAGATTCAGAGTAGACCTCGCTCGACTCAAAGCAGAGGTGAGACAGAGGAGGCATCGCCGCATTGGACACACACACACACACTCACTCACCCGTTTCCCCTTCCTGTAATTAATCATGCTCCTGTACTGCCGTAACGTTTGAAGAAGAACATGGTCTCTTTTTTTTAAATGTTTTACAGTATTGGATGGGACTTGGGTAATAATGACGCAGTATCTGGACTCGTAACTCAACACACTCATAATGCGCCGTTCGTGAGGTTTGCTATGTTGTTGTATCAGTAACATAACCAGCCCCGCTAGTCTTCCATCTATATCTCTCGCTCTCTGGAGTGCCGTATATTTTTAAAAGAGGATATCTGCTTGATGGCTCATGAAATTGAATGGTCTTAGCCTGCTGTAATCGTGTCTTGCTGAAATTGGGATTCGTTCACATAAAGCGTGAGGGTCTCCCTGTGGTTCTTCTAATCAGAATGGCTTGAAATGACCATTAGCACAAATTAAATGCTTTCTTTTATTTCTTTATAAAATAATATCATAATATGAAATGGTGAATGCAGCATGGGTCGGCCGGTCGCACAGTCAAAATATACACAGTACGGTTATCTATGCATATAAGGTCTATGTAGTGAGAGAGAGAGAGAGAGAGAGAGAGGCCCGTTTATTGCCTGTCAGATGATTTAAAGCATTAGATCACTTCAGAATTAACATTTCCTGATAATTTACTCACCAAGATGTTCATGTGTTTCTTTCTTCAGTTGAAAAGAAATTAAGAAAACTTTCTCCATAAGGATTTCAATGGGGTCCAAATTGCAGTTTCAATGCAGCTTTAAAGGCTCAACACGATCCCATCCGAGGAATACGAGTCTGATCTCTAGAGAATTGTTGTTTTTTTCTAAAAAAAAGAAAAAGTAAATAAATTTATACTTTTAGCCACAAATGCTCTGCGATGCACCGCACATTACGTAATCACGATGAAAGGCCACTCGTGACGTGCCGGAAGTACAGACCTGGTGTTCACAAAGCCAACGTGCAAAGAAAAAAGTCATTTACAAAATAAATAAATAAATAAAATAAAAAGGGAAAACAATGATTATTTTGCCTCTACCCTAGCTTTTTGAACAGGGACACACGTGACCTTTCTTGTGCAAGACAAGCATTTGTGGTTAAAAAGTGTATACATTTTTTTTTTTTTTTTTTTTTGCTAGATACGTCGGCTGAGGTCGTGTCTGTAGAGTAAATTGTTGTCCTCAAAAAACGTAATTTCTTTTCTACTGAATAAAGAAAGCGATGACCATTTGGGATGATGTGGGGGTGAGTAAATTATCACAAAAATTTAATTCTGAAGTAAATTACTCTAAGATTTTTGGCCTTTTGTCATTTCCTCTTGTCAGTTTTGAAATTAAAGACTGAATAATTGAGCTTTTTGTGTTTTCGTTTTGAGAATTTTGAGTAAATATTGTTTAAAATAGGTATTTTTATTTGCGCTTTTAATTGATTTTATGTCAGTATTTTATTTTACTTTTATTTTATTTCATTTAGGGCTGCGATTAATCGCATCCAAAAAAAAAAAAGTTTGTTATTATGCAATATATGTGTGTATAATTATTTTGTATATATAAATACACACATATGCATGTATATATTTAAGAAAAAATGTGTTATTATTAATAGATCAAATAATTATATATATATGTATAATATTAATTTTGTAAAGTGCAAATATTTATTAAATGTATACATGCATGTGATGTGTGTGTATTTATATATGCAAAATAATTATATACACTACACACACACATGTATTATGTAAACACTAACCTTTATTTTAGATGCGATTAATCCAGATTAATCGTTTCACAGCTCTAATTTCATTACTTTTTATTATTTATGAATACCCATCCTGCTCTCTTAGTGAATTATGAGTTCATATTTTATTTTATTTTATTTTATTTTATTTTATTTTATTTTATTTTATTTTATGCGCTCCAGATATTGGGACCGGCCTGTATCGGTGGAACACTATATATATACATACACAATATATTTGACAATGTTCAACGCCTCCGGTTCAATATTAATCAAACACTTGATCTGTCATCACTGATGCTGTTTAGATGGATCAGATTTGACCAGAAACTTACATGCTTTCTTTTTTTGATGACTTCCGGTTTTGTGCAGCTGCATTTTAAAGTGCGTAGTACAGGTGCGGGAGTATCGTGTTCTTCACCCATCCATCTGTAGCGTCTCTTTGCTCCGACGCAGCTTTGATTTAACAGCATCTTCCCTGTCACATCAATCACTCCTCACGTAATGGCTTCATAAACTCTGAGTGCTCAATGTGGGCAATGCACAAATACAATTCCTTTGTTTCACATTTCAAGAGCTCAGTCGTTCAGCCACCACATATGTTCATTCACAATAGCAAAAGCACATATGTTTGGGTTTGTTTGATGTACTAATGGATGTGATTGTGAGTGCAGTGTTTAGGGAAAGCCAGAATACACACCAATGGTGGGGATTTAATGCATCCCAGTGAGTCGTTCACTGACACATCAATAGGTTTCTTTTTGTCAATACATTTTCATTTGATTTTACTTGCTATTATTGGAAGACATTCTTAACCGAACATAATCTTTTTTTATTGTATGTCACAGACTAGAAGTTTTTTAAGCATTTTTGGAAGCGAATAAGAGTGATTTGTTGGAAACACTCGAAAGGTCGCATTTAAAGAGCATTTCCCCCGTCCGTCAGAGCTGATGATAGAGCAGCAATAGAGTTTGACGTGTTCGTGACAGCTCTATAACATAATATTTAGTAAGGACAACCAAGGTGCTGGCTGGTGGATTTAGTGCCCTTGGGCTATGAGATGTTACGGCATGCTGACTAAATCAGATGTGGAAGGTGTGTGTGTTAGTGGAAAACAGGAAAGAAATGTTGCCGTTCCGTCATTGACCCCCCTCGGCTGCTGTTGCTCGCTTTTAAAAGCTTTATAGACCTGGAAATGAGAGAACCGTGAACAGCGGGATTGTCAATGAAATGTGGTCATAAAATGAGACAAATTTAACATATTTTAATTTTGCATGGGCTGTGATGAGGTGTGACTCTCTTTACAGAAATTGTTAAATTACCCAAAAAACGATGTAGACTGAATCAGAATGGAACAAACAAACACTTATATAATTTATAAAATAAATAAATAATGAAAATATATCATTTCTTTTTGATCATTTCTTTAAAAGTCATTTTAAAACTATCCAAACACGCAGCATGTCCATAAAGTACAAATATATTTATTTTATTTTTTAAAACTTGTTTTGATAATGTCATTGCGGTTTCGTCAGTCAGACCGATGGATTAGGCGTTGGCCTTGCTGTTTTTGTTAAAGACAAAAGTAAAATCTATTGTCATGGAAATAACTCCATGCAGGCACTGGTGGCATTTAGCTTTATGGTAATTTGATAATAATCTCTATTGCATGTGTGTGCATTAGAGCCAGACCGATATATCGGCAGGCCGATATTATCGGCCGATATTAGGCATTTTCCAAACTATCGGTACCGGCAGTTATAATGGCCGATAAGTGAATATTTAAAAAATAAAATAAAAACAGACGAAACACGCTTGAACCATGTCATGAGTGTTGGAGTTGTATAGTTTGTCCACCAGAGGGCACTCTACACCATTCCTGTTGGCAACACTCATTAAGTTGGTCACGAGACATACATTGCTTGAATAACAATTAAAAGAACATCCCCATCAGTTCTCTAAACTCAAATAAGCATGACAAAATTTGTGACTATCAGTTTGTGACTGTCCAGTTTAAAAAAATAAATAAATAAAGAAATAAAATATCGGCCGATATATCGGAATATCGGATTTTAAAACCCAAAAATATTTGTATCGGTATCGGCCTTCAAAATGCTTTATCGGTCGGGCTCTAGTGTGCATGATATGCATTCTTTTAAAACCTCACATATTGTATTTTCAATGACATCATTTTACAGCAAAAGCCTGTCCGGTGAAGCAGCGATGCTGTAAAACGAGGTGTGAGCGTTAGCAAATGGTTTGGTGGATGACTGTGGGCCACAGCGCCTTAGGCTAACACATGGAGACTGCAGCTACTGGTGCAGTGTGTGTCCATCCCCCCATACACACACACACACATGCACACAAGTATTGCTCAGAAAGCTCTTCTACACTCCACTGCCAATTCTGATAAAGACAAGCGGAGCTGAAGTGTATGCTGATGAATTACACTGTTGTGTGTGTGTGTGTGCAAGTAGTTGCTGTATATGGTACAATGACCATAAGAGAGTAATACCATGATATATGAAGGTACTGAATGATCGCCATATTCATGTTCAATGCTGTTTATTGGTGAAGGTTGTCACCGTATAGATTATGGCAAACCGTTTGAAATTTTATTCATTTCCATGATAAGAATTCTTAATATCAAGAATTGATTTCTTACTAGTTTAAATTCCAATTTCACATATCAGAAATACAATTATTACTAGTAAAAACCTTTATTTTTGATATCAAGAATTCAATTGTTACTAGAAATGTCCATTCTTGATATCCACAATTGAATTGCCACTAGTAGTAACAATGTTTACTGTATTTTTGATATCAATAATTCAATGTTACTAGTGACAATGTTAATTTCTGATATCATGAATGTTTTTGTAACTAGTAAGAAAGCCATTTTAGATATCTGAAATAATATTGATATCAGAAATACATTTTCAGATTTTCATTTTTACTACTATTGAATTGTTGATATCAAGAATAAACATTTCAACTAGTAATAATGTAATTATTGATATCAACAATTTATTTTGTATGGCAGCCTATGGTGACATTTCACTAGTGAAAATATAATTATCAGCAATTAAATTGTTGATATCAAGAATTCATATCCTGATAATGAATAAAAGCTAAAACGGCTTGCTATAATAGATATGGTAGATGATTTGCATATGTTTAGAACCAGTGTTATTTTAGCATTATTTACAGTACTAATATAATATTTATTAATATTTTGAATATTAATATGCTTTTAAAAACTTTTTTTTTGTTTCTTTTTGTTTTTTAAATATTTGAATATTTCCATAGTTCTGTTTAGCTTCAAGTATATATTTAAGCATTGTATTTTTATTTATTTTGATTATTAATATGCTTTTTTTTTAAATGAAAATTTTCACTTTTGATTTAAATTTTATTTTGGGTTTCAAGGTATTTAGATTTGAATTTTTGACAGTTGGGGAGTTTAAAAATATCAGAAGATTCTGCAATAGTTATGTTTTTTTGTTTTTTTAAATATTTGAATGTTTCCATAGTTCTATTTATCTTCAAATAAATACTTAAGCATTGTATTTTTATTTATTTTGAATATTAATATGCTTTTTTTTTTAAAAATACAAATTTTCACTTTTGATTTTAATTTTATTTTGGATTTCAAGGTATTTAGATTTGAATTTTTGACAGTTGGGGAGTTTAAAAATATCAGAAGATTCCGCAATTGTTACGTTTTTTTTTTGTTTTTTTAAATATTTGAATGTTTCCATAGTTCTATTTAGCTTCAAATATATACTTAAGCATTGTATTTGTATTTATTTTGAATATTAATACGCTTTTTAAAAAAAATAAAAATTCTCAATTTTGGCTTTCAAGGTATTTAGATTTGAATTTCTGACAGTTGGGGAGTTTGAAAATCTGAAGATTCCGCAATTGTTACGTTTTTTGTTTTTTAAATATTTGAATGCTTCCATAGTTCTATTTAGCTTATATACTAAAACATTGTATTTCACGTTTTTAATCTAATATTTACATTTTATTTCAGCTTAATTTCAATTAACAATCAACATTTGAATAGTTTTAGTTTCAGTATACATGCATCACTTTCTATAGAGTTGCAAACATTACATTCAGAATGAGTAATATTCATGATTTATTCTGAATTGTGAATGCAGATAGTGTGAACAACTAAAGCACATCCAGTTCTGATCGATACAAGCACGGCTGTTCACTGCAGTCCCCCGAGAGCCCTGAACGTCTCTGATAGATGTGTTATATTGTGCATGCATGTCACACCGATGCTAGTTGAACGACTAATGGAAAAACTTCAGTAACGTAATTACGCTCACATCAGAACTCTTTGCATGATAAGTGAGGGTCTTATCCTGGGATGAACAATATGTTGTAGTTAATTAAAAACACTTTGTTATGCTCATTTCCTACCGCAGATTTATGCATTATTCAGTACTTATGTGATTATGATGTGAAATAGTCTACTGTATAATTGCATAAGCATATATTTGTAAAAATATTGAAGTGTGTTTGTGGTTCTTGATATGCGAGTTGTTACTCCCAACATGCACCGTGAAAAGTGAACAGCTTTAGCACTCCGTCCGCCTCATTAATGAGTGATCGATGATCCGTACTACAGCATGATCAAATTACCCAGAGAACCACAGGCTGATAAAACAACATGCTGGAGAGGAGGAGTTCATATATTCTGATTATACTGCTCTACCGCCCCCTCCTGGTGCTCTGTCATCAGGGACCGATAATAGCAGTGTGGCCTTCACTGGTTGACATGATAGAAGTTGACGTAGGGCTTTTGTGAAAGGAAAAGCAGTTGTTTAGAGGAGAAAAGTACTTGATGATGACCACAAGGGTGTAATAATCCCACATCTTGCATGAGTCACATCTAGAGACCAGAATCCCATAGAGACTTGAAGGTTTTGACCCGCCTAGCAACCACTCAGCAACTGTGCAATGCATTTCTTCAGAAAAAGCACCATCCTATCCAGCGTACACTACAAATGCACTAGCTTTGTTTTCTGAATTATTTGGCGCTAAAGATAGAGAGCACAAATGCCAGGTGATTAGTCAGTGTGCTTGTTTCTCAGTGGGTCGGATATTTTCGGGGGTACTCGCTCACGCTGACCTAGATTCGGATCATTTGGTTCTCCGTATCCGGTTTGGGCCGGGGAAAATGAAGCTCTCTCTGTCGCCCACCTTAATGAACTCAAACTATTTTAGGTGCCTGACTGTGAGAGAAATAAAAGTGTGTGTCTGTGTGCATTTAATTGCTTAAATGAAATCGGTAACACTTTACTTGAACATAAGACTGACATGACACTTTCATAACCATGACATGACATATGAAGTATGCATGTTTATGACAACTGTCTTTAAGTGTCTTTCGCTCAATAATGACATTTTCAATGCAAATATGACATTGTTTGAGATGTCTTTGTTATGACACCTTGACATAAACCAATACATCATAACCTGTCAGTGTCTATGGCAAGCCGTTTTAACTTTTAATCATTCGCAGGATATGAATTCTTGATTTCAACAATTATATTTTCACTAGTACTGTAAAAAAATATTGATGGTTTAACTTAAAAAAGTAAGTAACCTGGGTTGCCTTAATTTTAAGTTCATTGAACTGGAAAAAGTGAGTTAATACAATGAAGGAGATTAATTTAACCATCAGAAACTCAAAATAATAAGTTATCTCAACTAAATAAATTATTATAAAGTTGATTTGACAAGGAAATATGTTGTGATAACAAATCTTGAAAATATTTTTACAGTGTAGTTATTGATATCAGGAATTAGATTTCTTCTAGAAACAATGGCAATTTTTGATGTCAGGAAAATACATTTCAACTAGTAAAATTTGTCATTCTTGATATCCACAATTCAGTTTTAACTTAAAAATGAAAATAAAAATGTCCTATATAGTATGATATGTGTAGTATGATTATACATTCTGCCATGTTGTCATTGTCATGTGACTTACAAGCGTCAGTTTTGTCGTCGATGCACTGCCATTCATAACTCCTCTCCCGTGGCCTCATGGGATGCTAGTAAAGTGTCCATCATATGCACACTTCAGAATCTCGCCGGAAGAACTAGGTCATCCTGGTACTTTAAACATACTCTTTTATGAGTACTGTGAATTCAGACATGCTTCTTTTGTCATATACTGTTTGTAGTATAGGGACGTATGTGATTTGGGATATGTAGGGTCACAAGGTCACGTCTGGACCCCGAGATGTTCACTGTTTGAAACGCCCGATCAGAAGTGTCTGTTACGTCTTTATGTTGTAGTTTATCACTTTAATACAGTCATAATTAATAGCCTACATGTAAAATAATAATAATTAATATTTACTGCTGGACTTGAATACACAATATTTAATATTTATATTTAATAATTTTTATATTTATTTATATTTTATACAAAATAGAAATATTTTAATCTTATTAGTAGGGCTGTGCAAAGATTAATTGCGATTAATCGCATCTAAAATAAAAGTTTGTGTTTACATAATATATATGTGTGTGCTGTGTATAATTATTTTGTATATATAAATAGATATGCATGCATGTATATAGTTAAGAATTATTTGCACGTAAATACTATATATATATATAAATATTTTATATATGAATAATACATTTTCTTAAATATATACATGTATGTGTTGGGTGTGTATTTATATATACAAAATAATTACAGCACACACAAATATATTATGTAAACACAAACTTTTATTTTGGATGCGATTAATTGCAATTAATCTTTGCACAGCCCTACTTATGAGTATTATTTTAGTATTATTTGTTATTGTATTTATACTATTATAGTAATAATATTTTTTTTTCTTTTTTTATGTTTTCAGGTTGCAATTTGATTTTAGTTCATTGTAATTTTGATATGTGCTGATCTTACATATTTTTTATTTAATATCTCTATGTAGCTCTAATTTATGTTAATTTCACTGTTACTGTACTGTAAAAAAATACTTTCATGATTACTAATCACAACATTTTTTCTTTTGTCAACTCAACTTAAATAATTTATTTAGTCCAGAGAACATATAATTTTGAGTTTCTGATGATTAAATCATTCTCCTTCATTGTATTAACTCACTTTTTCCAGTTCAATCAACTTAAAATTTTAAGGCAACCAGGTTACTTACTTTTTTAAGTTAAACTAACAATATATTTTTTTACAGTGAATATAGTTTTAGAAGTTTAAAAGTTTTTCTAATTTCTAATTTTCATTTAAGTTTATTACGTTTACATATCTATTTCTGCTTTATTTTAATTAAATGAAACAATTAAACAAAAACAATAACTTTTCAATCAGGCTTTAAATAGAATACCTAAAAGCGGACTGTGCTTATCTAGATACATTGAGAGTATTCAGAATTATTCTGTATGTGTAATGATGTCACTGTATCTCTAGCGCTCCTGATGCGCGGGTCAGCGCGGCACACGGCACCCTGACGCGAGTCATGTGAAGTGTCTACAGAGAGTGTCGATGTGGGCCAGAGTTTCTGGTTTCTGACTGGCCTAATTTGTTCGACCTTCGCGGGAGAGAGAAAGGCACTGCGGAGGAGAGGACTTGTTAAAGAGGTGCTCTCCCTCACTGTGAGGCTGTGACTCCCTCCGCAGGTGCTCGCCGTCTCTCTGCTCGCTCTAATCTGAGTCGAGCTGCCAAATGAGTGTAGTTTCTGTGTAGCACTGCAGCTAATTTGCTCTCGCAGCTTTACCAGAGGACTGCTGACTCACTTGTTCACAGTATGTGCTGAAAAGCTTAACACGTGCCGGTTATGCTTAAGGGGTTTCCTTTTCATAAACAGATGCACTTGCTGCATCAGCTGTGTTTTCTTGTGTTAATCCAGTGTAATCTCTTGTTTAGTCTATCAAATATGTCTTTTGAACTGAACCAAATGAGATTCAAAAGTGTCTTTTATCACTGATGGTGATCGGCATTCAAAAGTAGCATATGAATGTGTGTGTATATATATATATATATATATATTAGGGCTGGGTAATAAATATCGATTTCTCGATATTAATCGATTCTCATTTTTACGAACCGATATCGATTCTTAAATCTCAAGAATCGATTAGTCATCCTGTTTCATTTGAATGAATGGATCATTGTATCGCGGCTGCGCACATTCAAAAAAATGGTTGCAATAATCTTTGTCCTTTGTTACTATTGATATGAAACAAAGTCTCAATTTTCAAGTTACGTCCATTTTCTTTAGAAATTCAAAAACATAAATAGCGTTTTGGCGCTGTGGCTCAAGAGAAGCAGCAGCGCTGATCTCTCTTCCGGCTTAATAATACCAGTCACAGCACCAAATAAACATGAATGAGCATCTGAAAGTGTGTTAAAGATAGAGTACAACTTATCGAAATCCGGATCATGTCACATTGATTCGCTCAATCAGCGTTTCAACCGTGGAAAGACGTCAGTTAAACTAATCAATGTCATCGTCATATTTACCTCAGAAAACCCACATAAACTCGTTAGTCAGCTAGAAAAAATAACTCCAGAGAGGAGCATTTTGCAAAATATATACACCATATTACATATGCATTATAATCTTAATGTTCTTCAATATTTAATGCATATTTGAATAAATCTGGCAAGTTTTTATGACAGCCACCATTTAAATGTTTATATTTCATATAATCTTCTTATTATAAAAATAAATAAATGTGTAATTTAAGTGTTTGTATAGCTACAAAACAGTTCATTATTACCTTCATATTAGGCTAATGAAGCCTATAGGCTACAACTAGACTCCCATAGTTTACAGCATTTAAAAGATGTGATTCCCTTGAGAAAAATTGCCATTTATTGTAACTGATATCCAAAATAATTAATATTGAATCAAATCGAATCGAAATCGAATCGAATTGCAAGCTTGTGAATCGAAATCGAATCGAATTGTGAAATTTGTCTCAATACCCAGCCCTAATATATATATATATATATATTACATAAATAATGTGAAATAATGACCGTGGCATGGTTGTTGGTGTCTGAGTATTTCACAATCTGCTCAGTTACTGGGATTTCCACACACAACCATTTCTAGGGTTTACAAAGAATGGTCTGAAAAGGGAAAAACATCCAGTATGGGTCAGTCCTGTGGGCCAAAATGCCTTGTTGATGCTCGAGGTCAGAGGAGAACGGGCCGACTGATTCAAGCTGATAGAAGAGCAACTTTGACTGAAATAACCACTCGTTACAACCGAGGTATGCAGACACAACACACACAACCTTGAACAGCAGAAGACCCCACCGGGTACCACTCATCTCCACTACAAACAGGAGAAAGAGCCGACAATTTGCAAGAGCTCACCAAAACTGGACAGTTGAAGACTGGGAAAATGTGGCCTGGTCTGATGAGTCTCGATTTCTGTTTAGTCGAGTCGTAAACAGAATGAGAACATGGATCCATCATGCCTTGTTCCCACTGTGCAGGTGATGGTGGTGTAATGGTTTTCTTGGCACACTTTAGGCCCCTTAGTGCCAATCGGGCATCGTGTAAACGCCACGGCCTACCTGAGCATTGTTTCTGACCATGTCCATCCCGTTATGGCCACCATGACCCCATCCTCTGATGGATACTTTCACCATGTCACAAAGCTCCAATTGTTTCTTGAACATGTCAATGAGTTGACTGTACTAAAATGGCCGCCACAGTCACCAGATCTCAACCCAATAGAGCATCTTTGGGATGTGGTGGAACGGGAGCTTCATCCCACAAATCTCCATCAACTGCAAGATGCGATCCTATCAATATGGGCCGACATTTATAAAGAATGCTTGTTGAATCAAAGCCACGTAGAATTAAGGCCGTTCTAAAGGTCAAACACAGTGTTAGTGTGTGTTCCTAATAATCCTTTAGGTGAGTGTATGTTATCTTTAAAACTATCTGCATCAAGCTTGCACGTCCTGAGATTGTGTTTTCTGCTTGCTATCTGCCCACATCTATTCAGGGTGAACCTTGCCTTTTGTACTTTTCCACCAACATGCCAAAATTTTGACAAGGGCATCAGTGATATCAGGTTTACTCTGCCACTGCAGTGTTAGAAATGCAGCAGTGAGCGCTGCAGTCGTCAGTTCGCTTTGCACTAACAGGGAGATCAGAGCTGACAGGAGACAATGGCCGTGAAACGCCCTGAAAATGACAAGTCGGATAAGAGGACAATTCCTGGAAATGACCCCATAGCTTCTAACGGCCGCATTAATCATTATCATCCTCAATGAGAAATTAAGACACAATACATTTCGATTTTAAACCCGTTTGAATGTTATATGTGTATTTTGATTAGTTTTTTAAAAGGATATAGTTCCCCCCAAAAATGACAATTCTATAATTTACTCACAAACTTTTATTCTTCTGTAGAAC
The DNA here is from genome assembly GCF_016745375.1 of Pimephales promelas. The sequence continues at coordinate 47,823 of NW_024121107.1, read as the reverse complement.
ACAAAAGTATATATTTTGAGGACTATCATGAGTGTTATGTACCGTTATAATAGGTATTCATGTTTTAAATTAGATTTTATTTAGTTTGCATTTAGTTTAAGCTATGTTCTTTAGTCATTTAGAAATTTATCTTTGATTTAGTTTTAGTAATTTTAATACTTCTACTTAAACGTATATCAGTCATTTACAACATTTAAAATTTTTGTTTGTTTTTCATCTTAATATTTTATTTTATTTCAGCATTATTTCCTTACTGAAAACTATTTTAATACAAAAGACAATAGTAAACAAAATAATTTTCATGTATTATTATTATTATTATTATTATTTTATTAATTTATTATGTATTTATTATCTCCGACTGATTTTTATGTTCAGGATAATGCCATTCTTTACTGTAATGTCAATGTGACGTGCAAAGAAAAGGGATTATTGTCTATTATAGTGTAACATAGCTATATTTATATATTCTACAGTCTCAAATAGACTTTATAATTTAAAAAAAAATGTTTACATATTCATCTAAACGTTGCCCTCAGCAGCGTGGACAGCGTCGGGATGTTCGTTTACAGTACGCCGCTGGAAAAATATTAAAAACTTTGTACAACTAAGCAAAGACAGAAAAAAAAACTTCATCATGAGCATTAATAGGGACCTTTAATCACATTCGGTCTCGTAGATGTTACACGCGAGTTGTAAGTCGTTGGGTGCAGTTCACTTATCGGCCACCGGTGTCGCTAATAACAAGGTTTCGGAAATCTACATATAACCCCTTTAAATATGCGTCAACTGAGGACTATTCCATAGAATAAAGTCATAAAAGCGGGAGCAAATAATCTCAGAAATGTCATTATTGTCTGTACTATGCCTTTAAATTTCAGCCTCACTGTGATGCTATCAAATGCAAATTTAATGCTGGCCCAAAAGTTGTTTTTCAGGCAGAATGACGCACATGTTACCTTTTCCCAAAGGCGTATCTGTTTCCTTCAGCGGCTATGCAGTCTTGGAAATGGATTTCGTTATCAATCAAAATAACTGCACAGTGGGTCTGCAACTGGCCAGACGTGTTTTGAGTGTTTATGAACAGATTCAGTCTGAAATGCTTTCATTTATGCAATCATTTATGGCAAAAAGATTATTCTTGCAATCATCCAGCAAAATGACAGCCCTTGTAAAAATCAGAATAATGGCCTGTTTACCTTTTTTTGTTCATGGACCTCGTCAAACTGAACTACATTGTAATTTGTAAGTATTATTTGTTTAGTGTTAAGAGTCTCAGTCTCAGAATTACCAGAATAGCAGAGTTCCTCAGCTAAGCTCAACTGATTTGTATACAGATTTGCATGACATGTTTAAATTACAGTTCAACATTTGCCTATGCCATTTTTTGACTGGTTGTACAGCTCTTTGTTTAACAAAACATCTATTTATATTAGATAAATAGCTCTGAAATCTTCTGTATTTATGCATATAATTGAGTAATGGAGGACTGTCCTTCTGCAAGTTGAATAGTTTCATATAGTTCAACTTTTGAATTCATAATGTTCATACAGTAAGTCATTTGAAAGCAGCTTCACAGATAAGTGCTTCAATGCCACTGTGAACAGGTGAAGAAAAAGATGGAGGAAGAAATCAGACGACTCTTTATATGATGTTTGATAGTTTTATAAAATGCATAAAAGAGGGACATTCTCATTTAAGAGCATTCTTGCATTGGACAAAGGATAAAACGGATATATCAGTGACGTGCCATAGTTTGATATTTCCTGATTTGCTCTGTTATGCATCTTTGGGCTGAAGAGTAATTGAAGTAGAAAGCCTCATTATTGATCATGTGCTTAATTAGACCAAATGGGCTCAGGCCAATCTGAAGAGTGTGTAATGATGTTACACGAAAGCATTCGAGCTTTGACAACATCCACCCCATAGTCAAAAAAAAAAAAAAAAAGAAAGAAATAATAAATTATATTTTGCTTTGTTTGCTTATTGAGTAGTTGTGCTTGCAGTCAATCGTTTTTGTGTGTGTATGTGTGTGTGATAACGCAGTGAAACATGCCATATTGTTCAGACCTAATTTTTGGCCATGCTGTTATATAAACTATATATAATAACTCATGAAAAAACAAAAAAGAACCAATGAAGTATTAATACCTGATTATGTTGCTGTGCCTGTGAGCCTTTTAGATTTCCATGCATTTTTAATCAAATAAAACATGTAGCTGTATTTAGCCTTTTTTGTATTTATTCAGATGAATATCTTAGAGGGATAGTTCACCCAAAATGAAACTCATTAATGTCATTATTTACTCACCCTCATGTCGTTTAGTCAGAAATTTTCTGAAGAGACTCCATAAATATGATAAACAGATTGCATTTAGTCTTTTATTCACATATAAACATTCATGTCTGCTTGATGTGCGATAACCAATGAGGTTCATTCTCGTGTTACGCATCACGTTTGAGCTTCAGCTGCTGGATTATTCAATGAATCATTTGTGCGTGTCTGATTGGTCCAGAAATCAGAAATTAATTCGTGTTCAAAGATGAACAAGAGTCTTACAGGTTTGGAAGGACGTGAGGGTGAGTAATGACAGAACTATCCCTTTAAAACAAGTTTAGCGTTTTTTCCTTGATATTTAAATTCATATATTAATATATTTCATATATCATAGATTAATATATTTTGAAAAATATACATACATTTCCCTCATATTTTGTTTTAATCAAACTTGTAAGGAACACACTTAGAAGAAATGGTTCTATTTAGAACCAGAAATGGTTCCATCCCCCGATTCATATGTGGAACTCCAAAATGGTTCTATATAGAACCTTTTTTTTTTTTTTGGTAAAAGGTTCTATTGGCCAATTATGGAACCCCAGGGTTCTACTGTATATAGAACCCAGAGGAACCGTTTTTTTTTAGAGTGTATAGAACCTTTTAGGGGTTCCAAATACGTAGGGCTGATAGAACCTTTTAAAGTTCTATATAGAACCTTTTCTTCTAAGAGTAATTAAAAACAAATGTCAATGTCCCCATCGGACATCACTTTTGACCACTACTGTAAATACATTTGTATAAAATAAATGCATGTGTAAATCATTTATTTATTTAAAGTGAAGTGATACCTGATCATTTATATGAGATTCATTTAGTCATAACCCTGCCATGAATCAGGACAATCCTGTGGCTGTGTTTCAGATGATATGAAAGCTTTTTGATTGTAATTGCTTTGATTAAGAGACAATGGCAGTGTCCTGGTGCAGTGTGTGTGGGATAAAGGCTAAAGCAGGGTGTTCTCTCGATAAAAGCCGCACGCCAGCGGCCCACGATGAATGAAGCTCTTCAGCCTTTCATACAAATTCAATTACCGCTCCGAGTAATAAAAATGTCATCCAAACCTTCTGATGCTGACTCATAATGGAAATTTGTACTTGCACTGCATTTGACATGGCTTTTGACATCCATTTTTTAGAGGGCGTATGTTGAACTAAAAAATGGATATTAATCAGGAAATGACCATAGAGAAATCTGTGCTTGATTTTGAAGTAATGGTTGTGAAACGCAATAGGACACAACTCTGCTAGTGCATTAATATTGATCAAATTAACTGTACACATTTAGCATTAATTAATCAGGAAAACAACTCTTTCCTGTTTCAGTTGGAAATATATGCCATCATCTGTGCTTTTTCGGTGATATCAGGGTAGTTTAGAATATTTTTCCTGGAAAACAAAAGTCAAAAAGTACTGATTATAGAAGTATTTTTGCAGCGTTTATTTTATGTCAGCGATAAATCAATAGGACTATCCCACATTTAATGCAGTGCAGTCTGACGCTACACCTGACAGACTTCTGCTTACCTAGCTGAGTGTGTTAATGAACCGTGTGTGTGTGTGTGTGTGAGAGAGAGAGAGAGAGAAAACCGGTGGGTGAATCACTCTGCTCAATGCGCCCTCTACAGTAGCTTTATATTCCCGGATAAACCTCTGCATTGCAGCATTACTTGCAGAAGCTGAGAGAGAGAGAGAGAGAGAGAGAGAGAGAGAGACCCTGCTCTACTGAAGTAGTCTGACATTCATATTTAAACAGGATGTAGAACTATCGTTTGAATTAAAGTGCTGTTGATTTCTCTTTTAATAATACATTTTATTTGTGTACACTTCATTGTGTATAATAAATTTTAAATTTAATAACTATTCATATTTATATTTATAATATTTATGTAATAAACTAAATTTCTTTTTATGGTGGACGAACACTTAATTTGTATTTTTATTATATATTATATATATATATATTATGTAATATTTATTTATTATTCACATTTATTTTACTTGAAAACTATGTAGTGGACATTATTATGTGGAAAATCGTTCGATAGCTGTGTTCATGTTTTTTTTTTTTTTTCTTACAGTATTAAAAAAGAATTGTGTCATATGTAAAAAAAATAAAATAAAATAAAAAAAGTAAATAATTAACAATTCAATTCTAAGCCTATTATTCCCGAATAATAGGCTTAGAATTGAATTGTTAATTATTTACTTTTTTTTATTTTATTTAATTTTTTTTACATATGGCACAATTCTTTTTTAATTGAATTGTTAATTATTTACTTTTGTTTCTTGTGTTGGACAATTGAAGTTTATCTTGTCTGACTGTGTACTGAATTTCATTGAATTGTAATTCAGTAAATTCTTCTTCCTGTCATTATTTTCACATTGTAATTCAACATCCTCCGTCTTTAGGCAAGTGAACGCGCTAAACGAGCGTCCATGTCAGGATATTAGTTATAAACTCCTGCACAGTCACTGTCTTACAGCAGAAGCAGTTTAAGACCCTTGTTTGAGTGAGCGTTAGATATTTATCTTTTATAGGCTGAGTGAAAATACATTTTTAATGGAATTCTCCACTTTTTTTTGGAAATAGGCTCATTTTACAACTCCCCCAGAGTTAAACTGTTGAGTTTTACCGTTATTGAATCCATTCAGATGATCTCCGGTTCTGGCGGTTCCACTTTTAGCATAGCTTAGCATACATCATTGAAGTGGACAAGACCATTAGCATTTCTCTAAAAAAAAAATGACCAAAGAGTTTTCGCAGCGCCTGAAAATAGTCCCCAGCTCGGTCACTTCCAACGTGACGGAAGGAAGCCTATTTTCAGGCGCTGCGTCATATCATTACGTCTGTTGGTCTTTTTTTTTTTTTGAGAAATGCTAATGGTCTTGTCCACTTCAATGATGTATGCTAAGCTATGCTAAAATGATGTATGCTAAGCTATGCTATTCTTACACTGTAAAAAAATGATTTTTTGATTAAGTAAATACTAGTGAAAAAACCCAATGTAATTTACTTGAAAGTTAGTTCAGGCAAGAATTTAAAAAACGAAGTAAATTCCATATCAGTACTTATTTCAAGCGAGTATAAATGAAAGTGTAATATCAACTCAATAAAATTAAGTAAAAATTACTCAACTTTTCTGATACTGGGGTTCCCATCATGCACTGGACCTTGAATAATTAATGAGGTTCATTTTTCACTGGTTTCCAGCTGTATTTACACTGTTTTATCATTGATTTTTGTTTTCAGTATTAGTAAATTGCCATTTTGTGACATTTCGAGTAAATTTTTTGCTTAAAACGACACACTCAAACACAAAAACGATTCATCAAATGTTACCACCATTGTGTATTGTCTACCAAGTATTGAGTTGTTTGCATTCACATAAGGCTTAAAGTCTGACATGATGTATATATAAATTACTTAGATGATCTAAGTAAAGAACATACTATAAATGACTAATAAAACTCAAGATAATTGTTTTAGTGAAGTGTAATACAAAGGCAAAGGAAATCGGTATTAATCAACCTTTTACAAGCCGAGTTAAAATTACTTATTTTTTGTAAAGTTTACTTAATTCCACATTCCAAGTAAATTTAACTTAAAGATTTCTAATTAAAGCTACTGATAAATATGTTTAGGTTTTTACTTGGCAAATCTTTGTAAATTTACTAGCATTTTCTGAGTGAGATCGTTTAGCAAGGTTTTTTCAAGTAAATCCTACTCCAAATTTTTTACAGTGTAGATGTATTTCTAAGAATAAGACATTGTCTTACATATTCGTAACAGTGTGGTGATTATTTATGGGCATCTTCTTACAGTGTGTGAATCGACTTCAGGAAGATCAATAATTCATTGGCCATCCCAGCTATTTAAACCGACCTCTCCTCGCCATGTGTCTTTATATATGTGTCACACTGCACACTACCAAACCTGTGATCCACGTTACGTTACGTCACACTCGTTCTTTATGAAATTATGTGAGCATAAACAATTCTAGCCTTGAAATGTGAATGCTAACCGATAGCTCTCTCTATATATTGGTATTCTCTAAATGTCACTGCTGACGATTAGAAAATCTTGCTATTAAATTTGTTAAGTTAAGCTGTCAGTATTTTTATAGCTACCTTGATAACAGCTCATCTGGTTTAATGACACAGATATTGAAGGAAACTCTGTAGCCCCCTTGAGGATTGAGGAAGGTTGCCACTATTAACTCAAGAACACATTAAATTTTTAAAACAGGACTGTGGCTTTGCAATGTGCTTAGTGTATGTTTTACGCTTAGTTGGAGATGCATATGCATCTTCTGTCTAAATGCCAAAATATAGAACATAACTATATGGATTATATTCCTTGAAGCTTTGCTGCGTTATACCAAAATATAATATATCCTGTGGGCCTGAAGCAATACTAAATGTTTTATTAGTAGTGCTTGTTGACGTAAGCATCATATTTAAGTACAAACCCCTAACTTGAACTATTAAAGTTTTGTGTTACAGTATAAAAGTCATTAGATTCACCACTGCCTCTTTTTGGTGTAGATGTTCGGTACGGTTCAAATTGGGTTTTCATTGGTGGGGCTTGATGCTTGATCCAGAAAATGCACCGCCTTCTGAACTAAACAAATTATATCAATTAATCCAGCTGAACTGAATGTAATTGCCTTTGTGAGTATGATGGATGAAAAACATATTGTTTCTGCTTTGCTTTCTCAATGTTTTTGTGCTAATATTTTTAGGTATTGTGCACACGCACACTCAAAAACAGATTAATTTTGACCTTTACTTAACATTTGTTTGTACTAATGTAATAAAATGCAATAGTAAACTAATTTAATATGTAAATAATATAGTTGTATTTAATGAATATGCATGCTTGCAGAATATCAACACTCGTTATTCAACTCTCGTTTTCAGCTTCGTTCTCTTTTAAATTGGTGATGTGTATTATTTAAATTGGGGAAAGAAGTGATTTGCTGCGGTTTAGCATTGTTTGTGCAAATATCAAAAACAAACAAATAAAAATGTGATTTTCACATAAGCTTATCTGTTTTATGCTACATTCATAAGTGGTTTGAAATCCTATTCAAATGGGATTTCTGGAAATCTAATTTAGCGTGGTTAGTAACTTTCTAACAACAGGTCAAACGTAAACATGTCAGACATTGTTATAGAAAGCATGCTGAAAGTCGCCGCAAAGAAAAGTTGTGTTGTTGCAAGTGTCGAGCAAAAAATGACAATATAACGAAAACATGTTTTGAGTCCAGCAAAGAAGACAAGCTGCACGTTTCCTAGAAAACACAGTAGTTCTGTGGCCGTATATTGGCATTTTGTAAATAAGCCAACAACATCTTTGTTGCAAACACCTCCATGTTGCCGTTTTTGTTGATTTTGGTGCAATGCAACATCACTAAACGAAAGAGCAGCATAGGAACACACCAATCGGATCTTAAAGGTGCATTGTGCAAGTCTCTGAGTTTTTGCAGGACTACGCCCCCTCTGGCGACAAGCGGAACTGCAACACATCTTTTTTTACAGTCATAATGTGTTCAGAGGTAATACATTTATAAATCTGCAAGTCATTTTAAATATATGAAAGGAAAGGGATTTGAGTAAATTACACACTTGTGTGTGTGTGTGTGTGTGTGAGAGGGGAAAACGGGGGGTCGGTTTTTGTTTCCATCTATCTCCATGTTAAACTGTTTTATGTGTTTACTGTATCCACTTATGATTGTATTATTATGGAAACACGTTCATGAACAATTTAAGTTATTACTATCCCGTTTGAGCCGTCCGGAGATCTCTCCATTTGTCGAAAGCTTCCCGATGTCGACTCTCGCTTATTCCGACGCCTGGCACTAGACAAACGTTTTATTTTCTTTGTCTTACGTGGAGTTTGCGTCGGGGTTAGGAATGAACTACAAGCCGTTCTCTCTGAATCCATCTTCTACTTTTGTGGAAAGTTGACTAAGTTGTCTTCGCTGATACGGAGAATGGCGGCGAATACACAAACCCGGCAGACATCGCCAGACGAGCGTGACGTCACGCCCAGACTCAAATCCGTCCCGAATCCCTCTTATTTATTTTACTGAACAGGATTATAGAGGCGATCGCAGTGAAAAGCTCATTCAGCCCATCAGGCAATCGTTAAAGCATGTACACTCTTAGAAGAAAAGGTTCTATATAGAACCTTAAAAGGTTCTATCAGCGCTACGTATTTGGAACCCCTAAAAGGTTCTATACACTCTTAAAAAAAGGGTTCCTCTGGGTTCTATATAGAACCCTGGGGTTCCATAATTGGCCAATAGAACCTTTTACCAAAAAAAAATGGTTCTATATAGAACCATTTTGGAGTTCCATATATGAAGCGGGGGATGGAACCATTTCTGGTTCTAAATAGAACCATTTCTTCTAAGAGTGTATGGGTTAGAAAAACGGCTATTTTTAACATGAAATGTTGCACAATGCACCTTTAACAGTTGCGAAATACACAGCATGGACAGTCAATAATTTACATTATCGGATACACAAATTATCGGATTTGAACATAGCCATTGTTTGTCTCCTAAGTAGTCGTGGCTTAAATAGGAAATGTCCCATTCAGCGTATCAGTCTGGATGGGGTGTTTCCGTCATTCTTGCCCAGCTCGTGCCTGACCGGACCAGTATTGCACACTTCACACAAACGCTCCAGCGTAGCCGTAAATCTCCCCGGCTCAGGATAGCCATTCTGTTTAGCGCATATAAATCATGAAACAATCAGTGAAAGAGGCTCTGGTGCAATGACAAAGGTTTTTCGTCTTGGTCGTAACTGGAAATGTGGTGATGTGAGCATACAAATTTAACATACTATGGATAATTTCTTACATACAGTTTTTCCCCCATGACGGTTGGAGAAAAGTGTCCCGTGGTCTAAATGTACTTTGCAAAATGCGCAGAGTCATTTCATGACTAAAAAAACTGGACAATGGTCATTAGATATGATATAACTATTCCTCATTATTTTTAATGGAAACAATTAAAGATTACACAGGAATCTGTGTCTGAAATCACAGAGCTAAAATTGGGACATTTAGCAAAATTTTGGGTTAATTAGATGGACTCGAGCTGCTGGATTCATGTATTGCCGTCTATATAGGTCATTTTATGGGCTGGATGTAGGTTAGATTATTGTCAGGAAATTCATATCTTCTTCCATCAGGGACTTAAAAGCCTGACAGGATGATCTTTATAATGTCTACAGTGATAATTGTGGTTACTGTATATTCCCTGACAATTTAATAGCATTCATTAACGGTTTTGGTCTGAATAAATCTTTATGAATTTAATATTGGCTGCATCAAATGGGTGATTCAGCTTCGGTGTATGACAGGTTTTGTAGAAGAAGAGCTGCTCAGTTTGCACGGGTTCAGGGCTGACGGACCCCATCTGGCCGGGCCGTGTGTTTGATGCATGGCGCCGTGCCACCTCAGCACTTAACACACACACACACACTTAATATTCACAAGGGGGATTTCCCAAAAAACAGCAGACTGAGGTTGTATTACCTGTGGGGATAATGCTAAATATGCTAAATATTGGCTGATATTGGTATTTATTTATTGGTCAATGGTAGGGCTGGGTATTGACACAAATTTCACAATTCGATTCGATTTCGATTCACAAGCTTGCAATTTGATTCGATTTCGATTCAATGTTGATTATTTTGGATATCAGTTACAATAAATGGCGATTTTTCTCAAGGGAATCAAATCTGTTAACTAATGCTGTAAACTATGGGAGTCTAGTTGTAGCCTATAGGCTTCATTAGCCTAATATGAAGGTAATAATCAACTGTTTTGTAGCTATACAAACACTTAAATTACACTTTTATTTATATAATAAGAAGATTATATAAAATATAAAGATTTACAAGGTGGCTGTCATAAAAACTTGCCAGATTTATTCAAATATGCTTTAAATATTGAAGAACATTAAGATTATAATGCATATGTAATATGGTGTATATATTTAGCAAAATGCTCCTCTCTAGAGTTATTTTTTCTAGCTTTTTCTAGCGAGTTTATGTGGGTTTTCTGAGGTAAATATGACGATGACATTGATTAGTTTAACTGACGTCTTTCCAAGGTTGAAACGCTGATTGAGCGAATCAATGCGACATGATACGGATTTGGATAAGTTGTACTCTATCTTTAACACACTTTCAGATGCTCATTCATGTTTATTTGGCGCTGTGACTGGTATTATTAAGCCGGAAGAAAGATCAGCGCTGCTGCTTCTCTTGAGCGATCTCACGCCACAGCGACACAACCTTATTTATGTTTATGTTTATGTTTTTGAATTTCTAAAGAAAATGGACGTAATTTGAAAATTGAGACTTTGTTTCATATCAATAGTAACAAAGGACAAAGATTATTGCGATTTTTTTGGATGCGCGCAGCCGCGATACAATGATCCATTCATTCAAATGAAACAGGATGACTAATCGATTCTTGAGATTTATGAATCGATATCGGTTCATAAAAATGAGAATCGATTAATATTGAGAAATCGATATTTATTACCCAGCCCTAGTCAATAGCTGTGCTTTATTCATGATGAATGACCGCTTCACCCAACGCCTCTATTGATCACTGCGCAACACTGCAGTTCCTATAGTGTTGCTGTTCACGGTCAGGGACTATTTTTTTTCTAGCGGAAGGAAGTCTTTTTATTGATTTTACTTCTTAAGAGTTGCACTAATACATTTTTTTTACTTTAATATTTTTATTGTGTGGTAACCGTTTTATAAAAGCACGTTTATATATACGTTTACTCGAGGCAAGTGCTGTATCATGAATAATATTGAATATTTAAATATCCACAAAAAAATCAACAGTATTAACTATAATTCTTTCAAAAATTGTTTTTATCCATTCATAATGCTGTCATTTGATTTTTAAATGAAACTATCATCAAGCCAAGCAAATGCTGTTATCAGCGATTAATCGACCTGCCAAATACACATCTGTTGATATTGTATTTTGGCATATTTTTAGTATTTATTTATATTATAGTATTCATTATAACATTTTTTTTTATTTTTATATTATCAGTGCTTTTGTCATATTTGTTAATATTTCTATGTATAAGCTTTTTATTTCAATTTTAGCTTTAGTAATTTTAGTACTTTAATTTATTTGAGGCAGTTGCCAAGGTAATATATCATCTAAATTAAGGATATTTGAATTATCAGGGTTTTTTGTTGTTGTTGTTGTTGTTGTTGTTGTTGTTGCATGAATCATTTAGTAGACACTTTACATCCAAAGAGACTTACAAATGAGGAAATGAGATGAGAAATGAGAATTAATCAACAATATGCAATGCCGTCACTGTAAAACCCAACAAGTTAAGCTAACTCATTTCATTTGAGGAAACCGATTGCCTCAATTCATTTAAGTTTATAAAAAACAATAGCTATGAGTACTCTGAACTTATTTTATTCGAGTTCACTAAAACAATTATATTTCTTTAAGCACAATTAAACTTTACACTGCATTAAATACTGTATATAGCTGAAACTTTTTTGAGTAAAAACAGTGTAGTCAGTTATTTTAGCACAATACACACAGCAAGTTTAATTATTATTATTTTTTAATAGTGCTGACGACAAAGATGCTTTCTTGAAAATGGCGGAAGTTTCACACTGAAAAAAATAATATGCTTTATCTAATCAATAAAACTGTGGCAACATATTACAAGCAATATTATCAAATTAAATTGTACAAATTAGAATTAATTAGAATATTAATTTGATCAACTATTACTCAATTCTAATTTGTTGAATTTAATAAATAATATTGCTTGTAATCTGTTGCCACAATTTTATTGATTAGATAAAGCATATTGATTTTTACAGTGCAGTTCAGGTTGAGTTAAGGTCACCAGTTAAGGTCATTCCACCAGGTTGTAAGAATTAAGGTAAAGGTCCGTGAAAGTGGTTTTGTGCCTCTTTCTGTTCACTTGCCGAACGCAGGCATCTGGAGGGCACATGAGGTCATGAGTTAGTGGAGCAGAGCCAGTGGTTGATGCCAGTGTCTTGAATCAATTGGCAACCAGTGCAGTTTTCTGAAGAGAGGAGTGACGTGTGTCTCTTCGGCTCATTAAAGACCTCTCTCTCTCTCTGCTGCATTCGGGATCGGTAGGCAATACGTAATAATAGCAACACTGCACTTTAGTTATTGTCATCGCCTACTGAAGTTAGCATTAGCTGTTTTTTTTTGTGTGTGTGTGTGTGTGTGTGAACTCGCCTTTCTGAAATCTTGATCAGTGCTGTCAGTTCTCTATTCCCTCTGCGCTCTAGCCAGGGTTTCTCTCTCTCAATTCAATTCAAATAAGTTTTATTGGCATGACTTGTACAGTATTGCCAAAGCATTAGCCATTACATAGGCAATTAACAAATAATTAATAAAATTAATCAGTAAACAAATGCATGAATACATTAATATATCACAAATAATAATAATAAATAAATAGATTTAAAAAACAAAACAAAACTTTTGTACATTTGTACGAACATTCAGACTTTAGTTTTGTCCACTGGCTGACTCTCGTAATTTGTGGCAGGCTTACATACATCTCTCTCTCTCTCTCTCTCTCTCTCTCTCTCTCTCTCTCTCTCTCTTAAGCTTTGGAGTTGCATAAAATATTGAAATACATTTTTTTTTTCATTCTTTTCTTTCTTTATTTTTATCTTCTATTTTTTACTCAGGAAACACTTCTGGCACAGGATCTCATCAGCTATAACTGCTCATATAGGGATGCGAGTTTTAAAGGTCGGCATTGCTTAACGAGTGTGTAAAGTGTTTTGTGAAGCGATCTGATGTACATTTCCCTCTAGCTGATGATGAAATCTGCTAGAGTTGCATTGAGGGAGGGACCTGAGCCATATATACAGACCATGCTCGGCATTTTTACACGCTATAAAGATCCTGCCACCAAAAACAAGCAGGAACAGTTTGTGCAGAACACAGCGACATAAATCTTTTATTTATTTTTATTTAATAAAAGCCATTTCTAGCTGATTATGCTGCCCTTTCCCAAAATCTTGGGACTATATGGCCATTCATCAAGCATTCATTTTCAATGAATATTTCCATGCATAATGCAAAGCTGTTTTGCAAAATGTCAGATAGTTGGCGTTAACTGCGCCACACTTTGTTTTTCCATCTCCTGGCTTATTACAGAGATTTCTCTGCACACCTGGACAGTTTCCCAGAGGATAAACCTGCTCGATGGGATGTTTTTACACACTGATCAGTGGAGATTGTCCTCCACGAGCGGTTCAGGGCGTAGCACACTGCATTCGGCCGAGTGTGAGCAGAATCCGTAATGAGAGAGAGAGAGAGGAGAGAGATAGTAACGTTGAACAGGACAGAGAGTTTAAGGTAACGAGCGACTGCGCCTCTGAAAACACGGTGAGGTAAAGTAGACTAAGTTGTGTGTAATGAAAGAGCGAGGAGTGTGTGAGCGAGACTGCAGTGAGGGACTGCGGATGCGAGTGGGATCGTGGGATGCGCCTCTATCGTTCTGCTGCGCTCTCGTTTTGGATGGATGGCTCCATTAGGGAGGACTGAACTATTGAATGGTAAGGGCTTTCCCATTTCTGCAAGACCCCACCTCCGGATCAAGCCCATCCGAAAGCATGCCAACATCTCTCATGTCGTTCAGTATTTGTTTTCGAGGGGAATAGCAGGTCAGGGGTGTTTTCGTTTTTTTCCTGCTGCATTGTAAAGAGTTTGCCTTCATGATTTCAGAAGTGAGTTGGAAGTGGGGCTTGGATACTAAGTTACTCACAAACAAATTGAAGCAATTACTAGTTTTAAATAAATATTTATAATATATATATATATATAGTCTGTCAATGACTATAACTGAAAAATGTGTGTACATTTTGTGTTAAATAAAAAAACAGAAATAAAATAAAAATTTTACAGCGCTCTATGAGCAAAAAAGAGGAAATATATGTAAACAATTTCTGCCATAAAAGTGCTAATTATTTCACAGACAAAACTTAAGAAACAAAGCAGTATCTTTCAAATATTTAATTAGTAATAATCTGACAAACTTTAGCAAATTCATTCACTAAACCAACTTGAAGCTAAGTGGAAATCATTTCAGCAACTTTCACTCTGTCTCAAATATATACGTTGCACCATTTTAATGTGTTAAAACTAGGGTTGTCAAATGATTAATCGCGATTAATCGCATCCAAAATAAAAGTTTGTGTTTACATAATATTATGTGTGCACTGTGGATAATTATTTTGTATATATATATATAAATACACACACATGCATGTATATTTAAGAAAAAAATATTATGTATATATAACAATATATATAAAAATTAAATTATATATAAATCTATATACATGAAAATATTTCTTAAATATAAACAAGCATGTGTGTGTGTGTGTGTGTATTTATATATATATATATATATATATATATATACAAAATAATTATACACAGCGCACCCACATATAATATTGAAACACAAACTTTTATTTTGGATGCGATTAATCGCGATTAATCGTTTGACAGCCCTACTAAAATACATAAAAAATTTCAATATAAAAAATAAAATAATAATTGTACAGTCTGTCTTCAGTGACTAGCTGTACAGAAATTATCAGAAAAGAAAGGAAATATATGAAACGTTGTGATCAAAAATTAGGGCTGTGAAACGATTAATCGTGATTAATCGCATCCAAAATAAAAGTTTGTGTTTACATAATATATGTGTGTGTAGTGTGTATAATTATGTTGTGTGTGTATATATATATATATATATATATATATATAAATACACACATATGCATGTATATATTTAATAAAATGTGTTATTAATATATTAATGTATAATATACATTTTGTATAAATATATATAAAGTATATACATGCATGTGTATTTATATATACAAAACAATTATACACACTACAC
>NW_024121107.1:0-27500 GCF_016745375.1 Pimephales promelas | reverse complement strand
GTGTATTTTTGTGTTCTCAGGGTTCCTGAGTGGTCAAGCCAGAGATTATGAAGTGGAACCTCTTTAAAAAGAAACCAGAAGCCATGGTGGGCCCGGAGCCCACGGGACTCGGCGTCACACACGCGTCACACACCATGACGATGGCCCCCGCCGTCTCCACGCCTGCGGACAACTCCACCGAATCTGAGGCGCCCGTCAACAAGAATGATGTCTTTGAGGAAATCAAAAGCAAGTTCCTCAATGAGATCGATAAAATCCCATGTAAGTCCTGCGGAGATGTTTTCACCATCGAGAAAATCAATGGTGCATCAATATCCTGAAGATGCTTCATGGATTTAAATTCTAGCCGAATTGTTCGACACTCAAAGTGACATTTTTATTCTAAACTAGAAGTGCAATTCAATAAAGAGCAACTTAAAGGGATAGTTCACTTTGAAATTAATTTTTGGTATGTTTTATCTTACCTCAAGGGCATCCAAGATGTAGGTGTCTTTGTTTCCGCAGTATTTTTTAATTTTGATATGTTTAGGTCAAACCGTTCTTGTCTGTCAGTCATATAATGCAGGTCTATGGTCACCACCTCAAAGAGCATGCACAGAGAAGTAGAAATTAAACATGATTTAATGACTCGTAAATGTAAGTACACATTGATGGCCTAAGACACGAAACGAGCGGTTTGTGTGAGAAAACGAACTATGGTCTATGGTCACCACCTCACTTGGACGTGGATCAGAGGTAAAAATGATATAAATACTGTTTGTTTTCTCACACAAGCCGCTCGTTTCGTGTCTTAGGCCATCAATGTGTACTTACATTTACAAGTCATTAAATCATGTTTAATTTGGACTTCTCTGTGCATGCGCTTTGAGGTGGTGACCATAGACCTCCATTATATGACTGACAGACAAGAACGGTTTGACCTAAAAATTTCAAAATTGATGCCCTTGAGGTAAACTAAAACACCAAAAATTAATTTCAAAGTGAACTATCCTTTTAAGATGATCTGTTTTCTTCTTGTAATCCTTCAAGTCAACAGTTCAGTTAATTAAAAACGTTAATTAAAAACATGTTTGTATTTGTAGCATTTCATGTCATCTTTTTAGGTGGATGTTTAAGGAATAACACGTCACCTGACGTCTGAATGGCTCTGTCTTTCTTTTTCCCATAATGCTCTGCAGTGCCTCCATGGGCGCTCATCGCCATTGCTGTCGTGGCCGCGCTCCTCGTCCTCACCTGCTGCTTCTGTATCATTAAGAAATGCTGCTGTAAGAAGAAGAAGAACAAGAAAGGCAAAAAGGGAAAGGACGGCTTCAACATGAAGAACATGCAGGGTGGCGATGTATGTAACGGCGTTCAATAGCACCCACCATGACGCCATTAAATAACGTAGTTAAAACCCCAAATGCACACTCCAATCAGTTTGGTTTGAGAATTAAAACTAGATTATATTAAAGTCTGTATTATGGGCATATCAACAGAAATTAGTATTGCATCATTAAGAAATGAAAACAAGCCTCAGACCACTTTAGTACGGGTTACACTGATTATGAGGGAGTCTGTTATGTGATTTGCTTTATTGTGTTCGTGAGTAATGTGAGTGTTTTGTTTTCTTGGAAGAGAAATGGTACACTGGATGTTCCCAAACATGTTTCTCTTGTGATTTTAATCATAAAAAGATTGGAGCTTTAAGGGTCATTCTTCAAAATGAGTGCCTTTAATTATGTAATAGTTATATAATGAAATAACGATACAGAATATGTTAATATTACATTCACTATTTCGGCTGCCCTTTCAGACTTAAAGGAGTAGTTCACTTTTAAAAAAACATTTGCTGATAATTTACTCACCCCCATGTCATCCAAGATGTCCATGTCTTTCTTTCTTCAGTCGAAAAGAAATTAAGGTTTTTGGTGAAAACATTCCAGGATTTTTCTCCATATAATGGACTTCAATGGGGTCCAAATGAGAGTTTCAGTGCAAACTACAAACTGTTCAAAGGGCTTTAAACGATTCCAGACGATGAATAAGGGTCTTACCTAGCGGAACGATCGCTCATTTAAAAAAAATAAAAAATAACGTTTTCGTTTTATAAGCTCAAATGGTCGTCTTGCTCTGTTTTGTGATGAGCGTTCGTGACTCTCCTGTTCGAACTTGTTTATCAAAATGAACGAATCTTTTTTCGTGTCATTTGGCCATTTTTGATGAACGAGTTTGAATAGGAGAGTCACGAGAGCTTGGAGGAGGCTCGAACGCAAGGCTCGGCTTGAGCTCAGAGTTAACCTACAGCTACAGTTGATAGCTCCGCGAATGACTGCAATTGCAGATTTCCAACAGAGATGGCGACAAAGAGGAAAAACTGCGCACTGCAGCTTTAAAATGTGAAACTAATGTACTCGTTGCAAAGTCAGATATTCCAAGCCTTTATTTGTTATAATTTTGATGATTATGGCTTGCAGCTTATGAAAACCCCATATTCAAAATTACAATTTTACATAAAAAGGATTTTAAATACAGAAATGTCATTGAAACAGTTGAGTTTTACCTTTTTTCGAATCCATTCAGCCAATTTTCTGATATTTAGAAGAATTTCAGTAACCAGACAGTTTCTGGTCTCATTGACTTCCATAGTATATATTTTTTCCTACTATGGAAACTGTCTGGTTACTAATATTAGGGATGCACCGATATGAAAATTTTAGCCGATACCGATAACCGATAATTCTTTATATTTGAAAGCAGATAACCGATATATCGGCCGATAAACTTAAATCCAAATTTTTTGCTAATTTTGAGAGCCTGATTACAAATACAAAAGTCTCACAATTAAATCCATGTCCCAAGCGCACAATTTTAATGATGTTCTCATTATAGTGTTGTGTAGCCGATATGACAGATTTGCGTTGCACATGTTGTACCGAACCGTATTTTTATTTTTTGAAGAGATTTCAATCATATTTCAAGAAATTCAAAAACATAAACAGTGCTCAACAAGTGTCTCAGCTGAAGGGAATAATGCATTATTTATCGGCTTTAATATATCGGCCACATTTTCTTACCAGGCCGATAACGATAACATTAAAAATGAACATATATCGGCTGATACCGATACGCTGGCCGATATATCGTGTATCCCTAACTAATATTCGGTAACACTTTATAATAACTACACGCTCATAATCATTAGTTAAGCATGAGTAAACCATTAATTCATCATTCATAAAGCATTAATAGACATTAATAAGCAGTTCATAAATACAGCTATAAATGCTTTCTTCTTGATTTAAAAGCATATCTATAATTTGTTTAATAATTGTATTTTCATCCTTTATTAATGATCAATTTATCATTTCTAAATGAAGAATTGCATTTTTTATAAACCAGTTATTTAAGAGTTGTCCGTGGTTCATACGATTACTTAGAGCGAGTAAGTAAATGATTAATAAACTATTTAAATGTACATTCATACATCTTATTATTCAGACATATAGTGATGGTTACTTAATGTGTTAATAAATGCTTTATTAACATGTATTAATGCTGTAATTAAGGATTAATTTGGGTAGTTATAAAGCATTTAGTAGTGGTCAGTTAACTATTTTTGTGACCTAATCTAAAGTGAGGACTAGTCATGCCTTGTAAAGCATTTTTAAAGGCTGTTAAATATTTCTATGTTCTGTATCACTGCGTTGTGTTTGTTACATTTTACTGTTTAGAAGATTGACAAGTCTTTAAATCGCCTTTATAAATGCTTTACAAAGCATGAATAGTCCTCACTTTAGATTAGCTCACAAAAAAAGTTAACTGACCACTACTAAATGCTTTATAACTACCTGTATTTACTACATTTACTTACACTTTCTAAGTGATCTTATAAATGACTGACAACTCTTAAACAACTGGTTTGCAAATAATGTTATACTTCATTTAGAAATTATTAATTGATCATTAACAAAGTATGAAAATACAATCATTAAACGCATTATAGATATGCTTATAAATCAAGAAAAAAGCATATTTATAAACTGCTTATTAATGTCTATTAATGTTTTATAAATGATGAATTAACTGTTTACTCATGCTTAACTAATGATTAATAGCGTGCAGTTATTATAAAGTGTTACCTAATATTCTTCTAAATATCAGAAAATTGTCTGAATGAATTGAAAACGGAAACGGTTTAACTCTGGGGGAGTTGTAAAATGAGCCTATTTCCAAAAAAGTGGAATATCCCTTTAATAAGACCTTTTTTGGTCTGATAAAATATCCATCTACAGCCTTACAGAAATCATTTGATACGGAAAAGACACTCATTTCATGATCTGATCCTAAGCCTTTATTCATACAGATGTCTTAAACATCACAGTGTCATTTCTCCAAATGGTTCTCTTGCTGTTTTTGACTGTGTTTCGTTGTGTTTTTTGGTGTGTTGTGAGTTCAACCTCTCCCTCTCTCTCTGCTCTCCTTCCTCCCGCTATGTGTCTAATGCGCCGCGTTTCTTGACGCTCATGGCGTTGGCGCTACGGTAGGTGTACGGATGAACGGCACAGCTGTTTCGCTGAGTGCTAGCACCGCGTGGGTGGGATTGGATGGAATGGCTGTTGTTGTAACTTCCTTGTTTTAAGGCTTTTGTACCTGCTGTTTGACAAGAATACAAGTAAAAACAAAGGAAAGTTACAATGCGAATGAAAACCCCACTTAAGTAGCCCAAAAAAGAATGATACTACAATAACAAAGAGACATAAATGTGTTAGCTGATTATTAACCCACTAATACTGGCAAGTTAGCAAGAGACGACCCACAAAACTCACTATGAATGCATGTGTTTAAAGGGCATGGCTGTTTTAACTGCACTGTAAACCTTCAAATATCTACAGCTGTAAAATATATATATTTTTATTTTGCTTGTCATATAAGCTCCTGTTCTATGATCATATAATCAGTTTTTCAAAACATATGATCAATTAGCACATATTCTGCTGTGCCCTTTAATTTGTTGCTAGATGGGTATGGTTAGGAACTGACTTGAGAATGACAATTTTTGTTTGGTGGCACATTAAGACATCTTTAATCAGTCTGCAAATACAATTATACAACTTTTGAGCATGCACATAACATATTATTCATATGACATAATAATTATTTACTCTTTAATCAGTTTACAGTCCTTATGGAAAATTGAGATTTTTTTTTTCTTTTAAATTAAGTGAAAATTTTGAGCACCAATGTCATGCACATTATGGCAAGCTGTTTTAGCTTTTATTCATTTCCAGGATATGAATTGTTGATATCAAGAATTCAATTGTTAATATCAACAATTACATTTTTTGATATCAACAATTTATTTGCTGATATCTGTAATTGTATTTTCCCTAGTGAAATGTCACCATAGGCTGCCATTCAAAATCAATTGTTGATATCAAGAATTGATTTTTTACTAGTAGAAATATCATTTTTGATATCAATAATTACATTGTTACTAGTAATAATGCAAATACCTGATATCAATAATTAAATTGTCACTAGTTGAAATGTCTATTCTAAATTTCTATTTATTTCTGATATCAAAATTATTTCAGATATCTAAAATGGCTTTCTTACTAGTAACAATCACATTCATGATGTCAGAAATTAACATTGTCACTAGTAAAAATGGAATTATTGGTTTAAAAAATTAACATTGTTACTAGTAACAATTCAATTGTGGATATCAAGAATAGACATTTCAACTAGTAACAATTTAATTCTTGACATCAAAAATAAAGTTTTTTACTAGTATTAATTGTATTTCTGATATGTGAAATTGGGATTTCAACTAGTAAGAAATCTATTCTTGATATCAACAATTGGTTTTGAATTGCAGCCTATGGTGACATTTCGCTAGTGAAAATACAATTGTTGATATCAAGAATTCATATCCTGGAAATGAATAAAAGTTAAAACGGCTTGCCATATGCACATAACATAATAATTCTGTTATGCAGCATCTTCACATAAAGTGACCCCAAAAAATATTTTAACACAATCAACAATGTCGGAATGTCATTGCATTAGATAACAAAATATCAATCCAAGTGGCATTTGATATGCACTTTATTTGATATGTTGAAATATCATTTAAATGTGTTTTAGATTGATATAGTTAGTGATTGTAATAATGTATTTAAAACCCCTGATCTAATGAAGTGTGTCTTAGTGTCTAAATACATTTTTGGGGCCACTGCATGATGCTGGAATTATAAAAAAAAACACATTACAGATTTAGTTTTCTCTTCCTGCAGTTTGGATGATGTTCAAAAATACACTAAAACGACATGTCAGCATTTCATATGCCCAGAATAGCACAAAGGAGTCTGTTCTTCTTTAAACATTTGCCGTTCACCGCTTATTCCCTGGAGTATCACTGATGAACAGTTAAATTTATCATGCTGATGATGAGAAAATGCTTGCACACTGAATTATGCATATCAATAAAAGCTCCTCTCATTGTTCTCTAGTACAGCCTTTCTCAAAGTGGGTGCCGCGGCACACTGGGGTGCCCCCTAGCTGTCTCAGGGGTGCCGCCAAAAAAAATTTGAAAAAAAAAAAAACCCCAGAAAAAAAACAGCTGACATTTCATATATAAATATATTTGAATTTACATTCTTCTTTTTAAACATATGAACATATTAATAAAATTGTAAATTCATTTTAGATAAATATATAAAATTAATCATAAAAAACTCACAAGACCGAAGCAAGACACACACAACTTGACGCAAGTGACGCAATCCATAGCAACGCGTTATAGCAACACCTCAGACTGACAGAAACGTAAAAATAAACGTGAATTTAGGCCACTTTAGTTACAGCATTATGGATCGTTTTTTGAAAAGAAAATCCCCATAAGAGCCGGGGATTTTTATTTTATTTTATCTGCATCCTGCACTTCATTTGAGTTCTCCTGGTCTGGATTTGTTATTGGGTTCTTGTATTGGGCGGTCCACCTCTTACGGTTTTATGGCATTTGTGTCTCTGATTAATTATTTTGTGAATTACTTTCCAAACCTGTGTTTTTAAAGGTGCTATAAAGTTTTTATTATTATTGTTATTTACAGTTCATATTATGCTCTGTTCATTACTGTTCTGTCTAACTAAACAAGACATTTGCATTTAAATTTGGGTTATGCAGTGTTTTTAAATTATATTTTACACTGGGGTGCCTTGAGATTTTATGCACTTTTGAAAGGTGCCCTGACTGAAAAAAGTTTGAGAAAGGCTGCTCTAGTACTACACTCGAAAATATGCTAGGTTGTTTTAACCCGATTTTCAGTCAAATATAGACAAACTCAAACATTGGGTTACAAATTGAATGAAAAAAATGTCTGTCCATATTTGACCCAAATTTGGGTTAAAACAACCCAGTATTTTTTTTAGAGTGTACCAAATACCTAATTTGAATATAGTCAAAATGTAATTTTATTATGGAAGAAGTTCAGCTCTAAAGATAAGCAAATAGAAAAGTGTCACCAATTAAAATTGTGAACTCGAGTCATTTGCAGCATCCAGCCCTGAATGACAGCATTACTCCTGTAGTCCGCTATTGCAGGTCCGGCCTGATAGAGCATCTGTCCAACCTTTACGGCGACTGAGCTTGTGGCATGCTTATAGAAAGGAACCGGGCTTACTGTCAACCCAGATTACCACTTACTAAAACCATTTACCTTTTGCCCCACAGAAAAACCAGGATGATGATGATGAAGAAGGAGAAACTGGTTTGACAGAAGAGGAGAAAGAGGAAGAGGAAAAAGAAGTGGAGAAACTTGGAAAGCTTCAGTACTCTTTGGATTATGACTTCAATGATAACAAGGTTAGGATGTCGCATTAAAGGGATAGTTCACTTTGAAATTAATTTTTGGTATGTTTTATCTTACCTCAAGGGCATCCGAGATGTAGGTGTCTTTGTTTCCGCAGTAGTTTCAATTGATATTTTAAGGTCAAACCGTTCTTGTCTGTCAGTCATATAATGGAGGTCTATGGTCACCACCTCAAAAAGCATGCACAGAGAAGTCCAAATTAAACATGATTTAATGACTCGTAAATGTAAGTACACATTGATGGCCTAAGACACGAAACGAGCGGTTTGTGTGAGAAAACGAACAGGATTTATATCGTTTTTACCTCCTGTAAACACAGCCACAAAGCGCCCGCACCCTCAGATCACTTGGACGATCACTTCTACAAGAGGTAAAAACGATATAAATACTAAAGAAAAATCTTAGAAAAAAAGATTAGTTAGAAAGAAAGATTGATTAGAAAGAAAGATTATTTAGAAAGAAATAAAGTAAAGTTAGAAAGAAAGAAAGATAGATTAGTTAGAAAGAAAAAAGATAAATTAGTTAGAAAGAAAGAAAGATTAGTTAGAAAGAAAAAAGATAGATTAGTTAGAAAGAAAGAAAGATTAGTTAGAAAGAAAAAATATAGATTAGTTAGAAAGAAAGAAAGATTAGTTAGAAAGAAAAAATATAGATTAGTTAGAAAGAAAGAAAGATTAGTTAGAAAGAAAAAATATAGATTAGTTAGAAAGAAAGAAAGATTAGTTAGTAAGAAAAAAGATAGATTAGTTAGAAAGAAAGAAAGATTAGTTAGAAAGAAAAAAGATAGATTAGTTAGAAAGAAAGAAAGATTAGTTAGAAAGAAAAAAGATAGATTAGTTAGAAAGAAAGATAGATTAGTTAGAAAGAAAAAAGATAGATTAGTTAGAAAGAAAGATAGATTAGTTAGAAAGAAAAAAGATAGATTAGTTAGAAAGAAAGAAAGATTATTTAGAGAGAAAAAAGATAGATAGATAGATTTGTTAGAAAGAAAAATGATAGATTAGTTAGAAATAAAGATAGATGGATTAGTAAGAAAGAATGAAAGATAGGTTAGAAAGAAAGATAAATTAGTTAGTCCTTCAGAAATCATTCTAATATGATGATTTGATAAAATTTCGGATTATTATCAATGTTGAAAACGGTTGCTTCATATTTTTGTGGAAACCGTGATGCATTTTATTTGGCAAGTTTTATTTGTAGAGTATTTGTTGCATTATAAATCTCCTTAATGTAAATTTTGATCAGTTTAACGTATCCCTGCTGAATAGAAGTATTGATTTCATTTGAACAGTAGTGAATTTATGAATAAAACTTCAGTGTATAATTCAATTTAAATGTATGCATAAAGCCTGATGGCCCTTTCAGAGCACATCCCAAAGGAAAATTGTGTTATAAATTCCTTAAGAAACATCTGTTTCATTTAATCTCATTGATATATTAACGAGATCGTATTTGGGATTCCTTTCAGAAATTCCTTTCATGCATTAAATCTCTTGCTTCATGCTACGCTCTTCTCCACAGCTGACAGTGGGAATCCTGCAATGTGCCGACCTGATTTCCATGGACTCCGGTGGAACATCCGATCCTTACGTTAAAGTGTTCATCCTACCAGATAAGAAGAAAAAGTTTGACACCAAGGTCCACAAAAAGACCCTCAACCCAGTGTTCAATGAAACCTTTGTCTTCAAGGTAAGCTGTTTACCATTTTTAAAGGTCCTGTTCTTCCCGATTCAATTTTTCAAACTTTAGTTAGTGTGTAATGTTGCTGTTAGAGCATAAATAATACCTGCAAAATTATAAAGCTCAAAGTTCAATGCCTAGTGAGATATTTTATTTAACAGAAGTCCCATTTCAAAGCCTACAGTGAACGCCCGGTTTGGACTACGTCCTTCTCTGACCTTTCCGGGGAACGTGCGATAAGCTGCTGTCCAATCACAACACAGGAACCGCTGGCACAATCAGAACTCATTATGTATTTCTGAAGGACGGACTTCATAGAGCAAGGAAGTCATCGGCCCGTTTTTTAGACAGTGAAAACAGCAGTATACTATGGAAGCTTGTTTCCGCCACTTAGTGAAAAATAAAAAAAGGTAATTGCGACTTTTTATCTCACAATTTTGACTTTATTTCTCACAATTGCGACTTTATTTCTCAGAATTGGGACTTTATTTCTCAGAATTGCGACTTTATTTCTCAGAATTGTGACTTTATATCTCTCAATTGCGGCTTTATTTCTCAGAATTGCGACTTTATTTCTCGCAATGCGACTATTTCTCACAATTTTGACTTTATTTCTCACAATTGCGACTATTTCTCACAATTGCGACTTTATTTCTCACAATTTTGACTTTATTTCTCACAATTGCGACTTTATTTCTCACAATTGCGACTTTATTTCTCAGAATTTTGACTTTATTTCTCACAATTGCGACTTTATTTCTCACAATTGCGACTTTATTTCTCACAATTGCGACTTTATTTCTCAGAATTGCGACTTTATTTCTCAGAATTGCGACTTTATTTCTCACAATTTTGACTTTATTTCTCACAATTGTGACTTTATTTCTCAGAATTGCGACTTTATTTCTCAGAATTGCGACTTTATTTCTCTGAATTGCGACTTTATTTCTCAGAATTGTGACTTTATATCTCTCAATTGCGGCTTTATTTCTCAGAATTGCGACTTTATTTCTCGCAATGCGACTATTTCTCACAATTTTGACTTTATTTCTCACAATTGCGACTTTATTTCTCACAATTGCGACTTTATTTCTCACAATTTTGACTTTATTTCTCACAATTGCGACTTTATTTCTTACAATTGCGACTTTATTTCTCACAATTGCGACTTTATTTCTCACATTTGCGACTTTATTTCTCACAATTGCGACTTTATTTCTCACAATTGCGACTTTATTTCTCACATTTGCGACTTTATTTCTCACAATTGCGACTTTATTTCTCACAATTGCGACTTTATTTCTCACATTTGCGACTTTATTTCTCACAATTGCGACTTTATTTCTCTCAATTGCGGCTTTATTTCTCAGAATTGTGATTTTATATCTCTCAATTTTGACTTTATTTCTCACAATTGCGACTTTATTTCTCAGAATTGCGACTTTATTTCTCAGAATTGCGACTTTATTTCTCAGAATTGTGACTTTATATCTCTCAATTGCGGCTTTATTTCTCAGAATTGCGACTTTATTTCTCGCAATGCGACTATTTCTCACAATTGCGACTTTATTTCTCACAATTGCGACTTTATTTCTCACAATTGCGACTTTATTTCTCTCAATTGCGGCTTTATTTCTCAGAATTGTGATTTTATATCTCTCAATTGCGGCTTTTTATTTCTCAGAATTGTGACTTTTTATTTCTCAGAATTGTGACTTTATAGTTCTCAGAATTGTGACTTTATATTTCTCAGAATTGTGACTATATCTCGCAATTGCGACTTTATTTCTCAGATTTGCGACTTTTCTCACAATTGCGACTTTATTTCTCAAAATTCTGACTTCATATCTCGCAGTTGTGAGATAGTTGCAATTATTTATTTATTTATTTTATTCAGTGAAAACAAGCTTCCATAGTATACGGATAAGTAAATTGTGCGAAAAATACTGTTTTTTTCACGCGAAACATGAACACATGTTATATTGCACACTGTAAACACAATCAAAGCTTCAATAAAAACATGAAGAACTGGACCTTTAAACGACAGCATATGCTCTAAGTCTAATTAATCAAGTAATATATGATAAAACTACATGTAATATGATAAAACTAACAGGACTAGTGTATATGGTGGAAGCAGTGATTTGCCTGCAGGGCTGCTGGTCTGTCATTAGTGTTCATTGGCAGTTTTTTGCAGCTCCAGCGTTTTGATCGTAATGCTTCCAGCCGTTCCCGAATGAGCTTTAGTTTCAGTAATGAGCTCCGGAGGGGCCGCGGATCCTCTGGTGGTCACCGCTAGAGACTCACAGTCTAACAGTTTCACGCTGAGAAAACTGATCTAGGACAGGAACAATTGGCCATGTTTAAAGCGCCGGCCTTACAGAGAGAACTGCTGTGTTTCTAAAAATGGATCGGCCGTAACGCTACGAGCGAGAAAACAAAGCCATGTGTCTTAAGTCTTTGGGCTTTATTGTGTCATTCCTGACTATTTATGTATTTTTAATGTATGACACAGAGTACTGTTTCATTTGTATATATATATATAAATTTAAGTGGTCAAATGAAATCAATCAATGTGAGGTTTTTTTTCATCTAATTATTTTTCACAGATGAGTAGAAAAATGAACTTTAAATGCAAATATATATATATATATATATATATATATATATATATATATGTTTTATGTTTTAAAATATTAAAAAATTATTTGATTTATATATTATAAATGTAAATTTTAATATGAAAAAAAATGTTTATAGGTTTAATTGGCATAGTCACAAAGTTTTAATATATTTTAAGATATTATATATATATATGTGTGTGTGTGTGTGTGTGTGTGTGTTTGTGTGTATATATATATATATATATATATATATATATATATGGGTTTGGATTCACAAAGTCACTTGTTTTTAATAATAATAATAATAATAAAGGATTTATTTTAATAGTTTAAAAAATGAAAAAGCAGGAAGCAGGCTTTAATTCAGTCATAATATATTTTAATATATTACACAATTTAATGTGTCATTCCTGACTATTATGTATTTTTAATGTATCCAAAAATGACACAGAGTACTGTTTCATCATATATATATATATATATATATATATATATATATCAATATGAGGAGGAGGTTTTTTCATCTAATTATTTTTCACAGATGATTAGAAAAATGAACTGTAAATGCAATGTGTCATTCCAATTTTAAAATTATTAAAATAATTTTATATTTTAATATTTTAAAATGTGTATAGACTTAGACTTTTAATATATTTTATAAGAATATATTTAATTTTCTCAAAAAATTCTACAATATATTTTAAGATGAATTTGGTTATCTGTCTCTCTATACCTTTCTGTCTGTGGCAAATCGTTTACATCTCCTTTATATAACATTATAGCACTCGAAGGACAGTATGCTCTCCACTCGCCTCGGCAAAAACTGTTTGAAATCTGTGTACGTCAATTCTTCTCAATGGTTTCCATGTTAGATGCCCTACGAGGAGCTGGGTGGGAAGACGCTGGTCATGTGTGTGTACGACTACGACCGCTTCTCCAAACACGACATCATCGGTGAGGTAAAACTACCCATGAACACTCTGGATCTGGGTCAGCCGATTGAAGAGTGGAGAGACCTGGAAAACGCTGAGAAAGAGGAAGTGAGTATTTAATGACAGTCTGATATTATGATCATCGATTTTTAACTGGTCCAAGCCAGATTTGAAAAGGAAGTATGTATTAAATCCGTCTCCTCAAACGCTTTTGTAGATGATCTCACATATTGATATCTTTTCCACTCAGCCTGAGAAGCTTGGAGACATCTGCATCTCCCTGCGGTACGTTCCTACTGCGGGCAAGCTGACCGTCTGTATCCTCGAGGCCAAGAACCTGAAGAAGATGGACGTGGGCGGCTTGTCTGGTGAGAACTGAGATATACGAGACCCTGAGTCTCCAGCAAGACGTGATTCATGTATTTGATGCACTTAACTCGACATTTGACCTTCGGCAGACCCGTATGTGAAGATCCAGCTGTTGCAGAATGGAAAGCGCCTAAAGAAGAAGAAGACTACGGTGAAGAAGAACACACTGAACCCGTACTACAATGAATCCTTCAGCTTTGAGATCCCTCTGGAGCAAATGCAGGTAGATGATGCAGTTTCTTTATATATTAAACTATTATATTATTTAAAAAATAAAAAAAGTCTATAGATTTTGATTCACATAGTCACAAACATTTACTATATAAAATTTTATTATTTATTATAGTTTAATATTTAAAATTATGTAATTTGATTTGAATAGTCACAAAGGTTTGATATATTAAAATATTACAGTATGTCATTATATATTATAACTTATATTTTAATATTTAAAAAATTAAAATAGTTTTTAAAAAAAATTACTTTATTTACTTTTTTGTTTTTTCCAGGTATTCTCAGTTGTTTATTGTTTAAATGTTGTTGTTTTTTGTATTATGTTCCTGAATATGCAAGTATGTTATTTAGCATATACCCAAATTGGAGTGCTAAAATTAAATTTTTTATAAAAAAAAAAAAAAATGTTCACATATTTTTAATATACTTATTTATTTAATTATACATTATAATTTTAGATGTAATACAATTTTTTGTTTGTTTTTCTACTTTAGAAAATCATTGTGGTGGTGACGGTCTTCGACTACGACAAGATCGGCAAGAACGATGCCATCGGGAAGATCTTCATTGGCAGCAAAGCCCAAAGCACAGCGCTGAAACATTGGTCCGACATGTTGGCCAACCCGCGCCGCCCCATCGCCCAGTGGCATCCACTCCAACCCGAGGAAGACATCGACGGCGCTCTGGCTGCCCTGAATGCCAAGAAGTAACTCTTCCCATCTCAGCCTGACTAACCCACTAACTAACCCACCCACCGCTGCATGACACACACACTCATCCGTACGCCCGCTGACCTCCAAAAACACTGAATACTCGAAAGAAAATACTACTGAACAATATCACATGTTCGCCACAAACCGAGGCAGGAGAAATGGAAAAAATGCGACACATTTGGTCAGAAAGAGCGTTTGGGAATGTAAATGTGCACCTAAAGTAGACGTAGCCAGCAAGAAGGACATTTTGCCCACCGTTTTTTATCTTGCAGGCTAAATTTCCCAGACACACAAAATATCAGTAAACGTAAAAAAACACATTTTTGTTGCAACATGTCACATTATTCTACATTTTCAGCTAGCTAACTGGATTTTATGTTACATGAGGTTTTTATTTCAGGATTTTTGTGCCTAATTAAAAGTGCAAATAATGCTAAAAATCGACACATTTGCACATTTAACAAAGCAATGATCTCATTCAGTTAAGCATCCCAGGAGTAAAGTAAACTAGTGTAAGACGGAGTTGTTTACATGTCAAAGCAGGCCTTCGGGTCAGAGTTGAATCATTAGACACGTTGGCATTTATGTGCCCAAAAGAAAGCAGATTCAGGTCTATGGTTTTGTAATAGTGCAGACTATATTAATAAATGAGATGTTGCAATATACTGTACATTAATGTTAAATTCCACACTAGTCAAGCATGTTTACACATAGTCAGACACACTCTTTTACTGTATCGCTGCGATTACAGTGCCAAATCCGATGTTCGCATCTCTCTCATATATAAATCTGGCAGGCTTCGTGTTCACTAAAGCTGGCTGTGAATGTTTCCTGGGATTTTCGTGATCTCTGTGTATTTCAATACACTGCCTTGAGCTCAAACTCAGCCGGGCTCGTTCGGTAAACTGCTATCTCCGAGATGCCAAAGTGTTTAGTGGAAAGGAATGGTAAGTGGCGTGTGGTAAACTTCACCCACATTTAAAAATAAAGCAATCCGAAGCGTTCAGATCCACTCCATGCTTGTGTATATATATGCATCGATCAAAGCGGTTTCTACAGCATGTCCCTATAAATTGATGTACATAGAAGCATGTTTTAAAGATAGAGCAGAATTATATTGTGTACGTGTGGCATTTGTCATTTTGATAATAAAATGTAGAGGAAAGATATAATGCACTGAATGCACATTTTATGAAATCGACATTTAAGAATATATTAATATAGAGTTTTTAAAAGTAAAAAAACGACTTTTGAATTAAGAGCTGCGTGTAACGTCAGTTTGACTTGATTGATTTGCATTTATTTTCGTTTTACTGTCCAGTCAACATGTGTTTGTCTCTGTGTTTATTCTGTGAAAATGCTCAGTTTGTGAATTTACAGGAATGTTTCACCACAAAGGTCACATTTCACCACCAAATCAGAAGAATCGAATAGAAATGTGACTTTTTTTTGCATTAAAATAACGATAATTATGCTTAATTTGTATGCTACCAATGCAAAATAAATAAAAATAGGCTGTTTTCTCTCGGTGAAATATTCTTTTGATTTCGATGTGAAACGTGACCTGAACGCTGTGGTTCGTCTGATGATGTACAGTGTGTAAAAGCGCTTTCTGAAACTAGAAGCCATATGCATGGGCCCTCGCAAGAGCTCATCGTTTCTGGATGAAAACAAACACCTCGACAGAAATCAATATTAATAACCTTCACGCATTTGAGCCAAAATGAAGAAGTGCGACTGTCTGTTCAAAGACGGGTTTTTGTTTTGTAACTCTTCACAACATGTGAATATTGAAAGTGATGCCCTCATGTTTTCTCAATAACATATATTCTCACGATTGCTTGCAAAAACACATGTACAATGGCATGACTTTATTATGCAATGTGTGTGTACAGCTAACAGCTCATTGTACATTTAATTTGGGGTGTTTTTGAGTCGAGAGTTTGCATATGATTTAAAAAAAAATTAAGATTTGTTATCACAACATTTTTTCTTTTGTCAAATCAACTTAAATAATTTACTTAGTTCAGATAACTTATTATTTTGAGTTTCATTGTATTAACTCACTTTTTCCATTTCAATCAACTTAAAATTTGAAGGCAACCAGGCTACTTCATTTTTTAAGTTAAACCAACATTATTTTTTAACAGTGTGAATAACTACACTTTTAAACCTTAGTTTTCCATTTTATTTCCATATGCTGATTGTTTGTCTTTATCAAAGTACATATAGAAGCCAAGATGGATAATTAATCATCACAGATAGTCTTTTAATGGCCAAATGTGTTTTTGTTCTCATATTTTTTTGTATTCTCCATTGAATGTTCGGTCTGTTGTGTGTAATAATTGCATTTTTTTTATATGCCTCTCTGTTTGGTTGAACAGCCTAACTGCTACTTGGGAATATTTGTCTGCTTCTGTGCGTTGTACTTTGCAATAGGACCAATGTAGGATAATGTGTTAATGTTTCTTGTGTGGACGTGAATCAAACTGCAGGGGTCTGGTGTTCCCCTGCGGTGCAAGCAACAAAATCCCAGTCTTCCCTGGGACACTGTGGATGCCAGTCGACTGGCCCCGCCCCTTCCCTCTCTGTGTTCAGACAGGTTTCCATTCTTATGTGGGATCATATAGTCAGAAAGACCTTCCCAATGCAATACTGCCAACGTCTCGGCTTACTAACATCTCCTAACACTCCCGATTCATCGCGTAAAGACTCTTCCAAAGAACTGATGCCTTCCTTTCGTTTTCCGTTCGTCCTGTGTGGAGGTTCAGTGTTGTCGACTCCTTTCGTGGATGCTTTGGCATGCTTTCGATTCCCCTTCTACAAATGAACACATCGGCCAGTGAAGAAAAAGAAAGCCTTTCCTCTGGCGATTCGTGTAGCTTATTCTTGTCATCCTGTACAACCAATGTGAAAACCAACCAATAGAACGTCTACATGCAGATTTATCCACGATTAGTTAATCATAGGAAATAAAGATCTTTTAAATATATTATTTGTGTGCTGTGGTGTCTGTGTGTGTGTCAGTCCTTGAATGCAGGCATGACGGTAGGTTTTCACTGATTTAATTACATATTTTTATCCATATTTACTACTGTGGGATTTGTTTCTAGTACACAAATGGCGCTTTTCCACTGCATAGTACGGTACGGTTCGGCTCAGTACGCTTCGACTCGGCGCGGAACAGTTCGGTTCGCTTTGCGTTTCCACTGCTGTAGTACCCCTTCAAAGTGTGTGGGACTGATCGTTATTTGCGCGCGCCTCTACTGCCATGACATCATCTTAAAAGCGCCACATTTTCAAACCCACAACACAGGAACAATGGAGACTATCGAGGGGATGGTGTTCCTGATTCTCGGTATGTGGTTGTTTTTAACTGCTAGACGGAAAAATGTGTTTAAAATGAGGCTGATGGCAGCAAAACAAAAATACTGCTAAAAAAGTGTCTCGTGTCTCGTGTCGCAAATCCAATGACGCTAGTAGTGACGCTGGTAGTGACGATTCTGTCTGACCAATCAGTGATCTGCAGTGTTTCACGTCACATTTTAGTACCGGTACGGTACGCTTGGAACCTCAACAGACCAGGTACCATTTAAAGCGACCTGAAGCGAACCGTACTGTACCGTACCATGCAGTGGAAAAGCACCACAAGTGAGCCGTACCGAACCGAACCGTACCGTACTATGCAGTGGAAAAGCGCCTATAGACTGTGTTTAGATTAAAGGAGTAGTTCACTTTTAAAAAAAAACTTTTGCTGATAATTTACTCACCTGCATGTCATTCAAAATGTCCATGTCTTTCTTTCTTCAGTCGAAAAGAAATTAAGGTTTTTGATAAACATTACAGGATTTTTCTCCATAAAATGCACTTCAATGGGGTCCAAACGGTTCAAGGTCCAAAAGACAGTTTCAGTGCAGCTTCAAAGAGGCTTTAAACGACACCAGACGATGAATAAGGGTCTTATCAAGCGAAACGAGCGCTCATTTAATAAATCAGTTAAAACAGCTTAAACACATTTTAGTCTGGGACTAGATTTAAGCCTTGTCTGTCAAATCAAGATACTTTTAATATTACTAACTCTTGCCATACATGTGACCTTCAAACGATTCACGCAAATGAAGAGCTGCCCCTGAAATTTGTTTGAACATTATATAAAATAAATGATATACTAATAACACCCTCAGACCTGAATTATGTTTCAAGTTTCTGAAAAATATAAAAGTACATTTTCCCAGCTCATGAGGTTTGTATAAATGAAAACAAATGAAAAAAAAATTATATAATTGCTTTCATTGTTTGTTTGTTTTTTGTTTGTTTTTTTGCCCATTCCAATGGACATCAGGTCAAAACAGGTGTACTGCCCAAAAATGTACCAACATGTAATAAATTAATAAACATAACATTTGTTGGTCTATACTTTAAGCTTTTTCTCAAGGTCCAAAAAATTCCAGCAGTATACCATTTCAACTATAATTTTGAGGTTTTTGTTTTACAGATTGCACATTGTTTGTAACAAACTAAATATATTCGAATCAATCAATCTGGTCATTTTCTGTGTGCATCTTTCCTTTTTTAGAACAAAAACTTTAACATTATAACATTACAACTTAATCATAAGGTTTTTCCTTTATGTTGCACATTTCTTTATTCATAACAAAATAAACCTAGGAATCAATCAATGCATTCATGTTAGAGTCATTTCCTGTGTGCATCCTGTGTTTTCTTGTATTTTTACAGTACTGGCAGGACGGTTGCCAGCAAGTCACTGTATTTCGATTTCCAGTAACTCTAGCTAGTCCAAGGCCGAAAAAAAGGTCCATTCCGTCCTTGGGCCGTAGGCAAATGGACGAGGGTTGGAGGACGAGCGCGCCGGCCCCCCGAAATTTTTGAGGCCTCGCCGAAAGGGGTGAGGCGGGCGGGTCTCATAGCCCTCTATCAGAATCCAGAGTTTCAAGAGGATCAAAGAAACTAAAAATTTCGACCACCCCCCCCCCCCCCATTTCGACCCCCCCCCCCCCCATACTGGATTCTGATAGAGGGCCATGAGACTTTGACCTGAGTGCAAAAATGGAGGCTCTAGACCCTTCCTGAGCTGAGATATTGCGATCCCACGTAGCATTTATCCCATTATAAACCACTATTTTTATAATGGGATAAATGCTACGCTGGATGTCCATATCTCAGCTCTGGAAGGGTCAAGAGCCTCCATTTTTGCACTCAGGTCTAAGTCTCATGGCCCTCTATATGAATCCAGAGTTTCAAGAAGATTGGAGAAACTTATTTTTTGCGCAAAAAAAAAAAAAAAACGACAGTGTTACCCCTTTTTTTTTTTTTGGGGAGGTCGAAATTTTGAGTTTCTCTGATTTTCTTGAAACTCTGGATTCTGATAGAGGGCAATGAGACTTAGACCTGAGTGCCATAATGGAGGCTCTAGACCCTTCCAGAGCTGAGATATTGAGATCCCACGTAGCATTAATGCCATTATAAATATCTCAATATCTCAGCTCAGGAAGGGTCTAGAGACTCCATTTTGGCTCTCAAGTCTAAGTCTCGTGGCCCTCTATCAGAATCCTGAGTTTCAAGAAGATCAGAGAAACTCAAAATTTTGACCCGAAAAAAAAACGACAGTTTTGTTTTGTTTTTTCGAGGCGAGAAATGAAGTTTCTCCAATCTTCTTAAAACTCTGAATTATAATAGAGGGCTGTGAGACTTTGACCTGAGTGCAAAAATGGAGGCTCTAGACCCTTCCAGAGCTGAGATATCAAAATTCAAAATTTCGTCCCGAAAAAAAACCAACAGTGTTACCCCTTTCGTTTTTTTTTCATTTTCGGGCGAAAAATTAAGTTTCTCCAATCTTCTCAAAACTCTGAATTATAATAGAGGGCTGTGAGACTTTGACCTGAGTGCAAAAATGGAGGCTCTGGACCCTTCCAGAGCTGAGATATCGAAATTCAAAATTTCGACCCGGAAAAAAAACGACAGTGTTACCCCTTTCGTTTTTTTTCATTTTCGGCGAAAAATTAAGTTTCTCCAATCTTCTCAAAACTCTGAATTGTGATAGAGGGCTGTGAGACTTTGACCTGAGTGCAAAAATGGAGGCTCTAGACCCTTCCAGAGCTGAAATAGCAAAATTCAAAATTTCGACCCGAAAAAAAAAACGACAGTGCTACCCCCTTTCGTTTTTTTCATTTTCGGGCGAAAAATTAAGTTTCTCCAATCTTCTCAAAACTCTGAATTGTGATAGAGGGCTGTGAGACTTTGACCTGAGTGCAAAAATGGAGGCTCTAGACCCTTCCAGAGCTGAGATATCGAAATTCAAAATTTCGATCCGAAAAAAAAACGACAGTGTTACCCCTTTCGTTTTTTTTCATTTTCGGGCGAAAAATGAAGTTTCTCCAATCTTCTCAAAACTCTGAATTATGATAGAGGGGCGCGAGACTTTGACCTGAGTGCAAAAATGGAGGCTCTAGACCCTTCCAGAGCTGAGATATCGAAATTCAAAATTTCGACCCGAAAAAAAAAACGACAGTGTTACCCCTTTCGTTTTTTTTCATTTTTGGGCGAAAAATGAAGTTTCTCCAATCTTCTCAAAACTCTGGATTCTGATAGAGGGGCGCGAGACTTTGACCTGAGTGCAAAAATGGAGGCTCTAGACCCTTCCAGAGCTGAGATGTCGAAATTCAAAATTTCGACCCGGAAAAAAAAAACGACAGTGTTACCCCTTTCGTTTTTTTTTTCATTTTTGGGCGAAAAATGAAGTTTCTCCAATCTTCTCAAAACTCTGGATTATGATAGAGGGCCACGAGACTTTGACCTGAGTGCAAAAATGGAGGCTCTAGACCCTCCCAGAGCTGAGATATCGAAATTCAAAATTTCGACCCGAAAAAAAAAACGACAGTGTTACCCCTTTCGTTTTTTTCATTTTCGGGCGAAAAATGAAGTTTCTCCAATCTTCTCAAAACTCTGGATTCTGATAGAGGGGCGCGAGACTTTGACCTGAGTGCAAAAATGAAGGCTCTAGACCCTTCCAGAGCTGAGATATCGAAATTCAAAATTTCGACCCGAAAAAAAAACGACAGTGTTACCCCTTTCGTTTTTTTTCATTTTCGGGCGAAAAATGAAGTTTCTCCAATCTTCTCAAAACTCTGGATTCTGATAGAGGGGCGCAAGACTTTGACCTGAGTGCAAAAATGGAGGCTCTAGACCCTTCCAGAGCTGAGATATCGAAATTCAAAATTTCGACCCGAAAAAAAAAACGACAGTGTTACCCCTTTCGTTTTTTTTCATTTTTGGGCGAAAAATGAAGTTTCTCCAATCTTCTCAAAACTCTGGATTCTGATAGAGGGGCGCGAGACTTTGACCTGAGTGCAAAAATGAAGGCTCTAGACCCTTCCAGAGCTGAGATATCGAAATTCAAAATTTCGACCCGAAAAAAAAACGACAGTGTTACCCCTTTCGTTTTTTTTCATTTTTGGGCGAAAAATGAAGTTTCTCCAATATTCTCAAAACTCTGGATTCTGATAGAGGGGCGTGAGACTTTGACCTGAGTGCAAAAATGGAGGCTCTAGACCCTTCCAGAGCTGAGATATCGAAATTCAAAATTTCGACCCGAAAAAAAAACGACAGTGTTACCCCTTTCTTTTTTTTTCATTTTCGGGCGAAAAATGAAGTTTCTCCAATCTTCTCAAAACTCTGGATTCTGATAGAGGGGCGCGAGACTTTGACCTGAGTGCAAAAATGGAGGCTCTAGACCCTTCCAGAGCTGAGATATCGAAATTCAAAATTTCGACCCGAAAAAAAACGACAGTGTTACCCCTTTCGTTTTTTTTTCATTTTTAGGCGAAAAAATGAAGTTTCTCCAATCTTCTCAAAACTCTGGATTCTGATAGAGGGGCGCGAGACTTTGACCTGAGTGCAAAAATGGAGGCTCTAGACCCTTCCAGAGCTGAGATATCGAATTTCAAAATTTCGACCCGAAAAAAAAACGACAGTGTTACCCCTTTTGTTTTTTTTCATTTTTGGGCGAAAAATGAAGTTTCTCCAATCTTCTCAAAACTCTGGATTGTGATAGAGGGGCGCGAGACTTTGACCTGAGTGCAAAAATGGAGGCTCTAGACCCTTCCAGAGCTGAGATATCGAAATTCAAAATTTCGACCCGAAAAAAAAAACGACAGTGTTACCCCTTTCGTTTTTTTTCATTTTCAGGCGAAAAATGAAGTTTCTCCAATCTTCTCAAAACTCTGGATTCTGATAGAGGGGCGCGAGACTTTGACCTGAGTGCAAAAATGGAGGCTCTAGACCCTTCCAGAGCTGAGATATCGAAATTCAAAATTTCGACCCGAAAAAAAAAACGACAGTGTTACCCCTTTCGTTTTTTTTTCATTTTTGGGCGAAAAATGAAGTTTCTCCAATCTTCTCAAAACTCTGGATTATGATAGAGGGCCACGAGACTTTGACCTGAGTGCAAAAATGGAGGCTCTAGACCCTTCCAGAGCTGAGATATCGAAATTCAAAATTTCGACCCGAAAAAAAAAACGACAGTGTTACCCCTTTCGTTTTTTTTCATTTTTGGGCGAAAAATTAAGTTTCTCCAATCTTCTCAAAACTCTGGATTATGATAGAGGGCCACGAGACTTTGACCTGAGTGCAAAAATGGAGGCTCTAGACCCTCCCAGAGCTGAGATATCGAAATTCAAAATTTCGACCCGAAAAAAAAAACGACAGTGTTACCCCTTTCGTTTTTTTTCATTTTTGGGGCGA
The DNA here is from genome assembly GCF_016745375.1 of Pimephales promelas. The sequence continues at coordinate 4,335 of NW_024121107.1, read as the reverse complement.
AAAATGAAGTTTCTCCAATCTTCTCAAAACTCTGGATTCTGATAGAGGGGCGCGAGACTTTGACCTGAGTGCAAAAATGGAGGCTCTAGACCCTTCCAGAGCTGAGATATCGAAATTCAAAATTTCGACCCGAAAAAAAACGACAGTGTTACCCCTTTCGTTTTTTTTCATTTTCGGGCGAAAAATGAAGTTTCTCCAATCTTCTCAAAACTCTGGATTCTGATAGAGGGGCGCGAGACTTTGACCTGAGTGCAAAAATGGAGGCTCTAGACCCTTCCAGAGCTGAGATATCGAATTTCAAAATTTCGACCCGAAAAAAAAACGACAGTGTTACCCCTTTCGTTTTTTTTCATTTTCGGGCGAAAAATGAAGTTTCTCCAATCTTCTCAAAACTCTGGATTCTGATAGAGGGGCGCGAGACTTTGACCTGAGTGCAAAAATGGAGGCTCTAGACCCTTCCAGAGCTGAGATATCGAAATTCAAAATTTCGACCCGAAAAAAAACGACAGTGTTACCCCTTTCGTTTTTTTTTCATTTTTGGGCGAAAAATGAAGTTTCTCCAATCTTCTCAAAACTCTGGATTCTGATAGAGGGGCGCGAGACTTTGACCTGAGTGCAAAAATGGAGGCTCTAGACCCTTCCAGAGCTGAGATATCGAAATTCAAAATTTCGACCCGAAAAAAAAAACGACAGTGTTACCCCTTTCGTTTTTTTTTCATTTTTGGGCGAAAAAATGAAGTTTCTCCAATCTTCTCAAAACTCTGGATTATGATAGAGGGCCACGAGACTTTGACCTGAGTGCAAAAATGGAGGCTCTAGACCCTTCCAGAGCTGAGATATCGAAATTCAAAATTTCGACCCGAAAAAAAAACGACAGTGTTACCCCTTTCGTTTTTTTTTCATTTTTGGGCGAAAAATTAAGTTTCTCCAATCTTCTCAAAACTCTAGATTATGATAGACGACCACGAGACTTTGACCTGAGTGCAAAAATGGAGGCTCTAGACCCTCCCAGAGCTGAGATATCGAAAAATTTAAAAATTTCGACCCGAAAAAAAAACCGACAGTGTTACCCCTTTCGTTTTTTTTCATTTTTGGGGCTAAAAATGAAGTTTCTCCAATCTTCTCAAAACTCTGGATTCTGATAGAGGGGCGCGAGACTTGGACCTGAGTGCAAAAATGGAGGCTCTAGACCCTTCCAGAGCTGAGATATCGAAATTCAAAATTTCGACCCGAAAAAAAAACGACAGTGTTACCCCTTTCGTTTTTTTTCATTTTCGGGCGAAAAATGAAGTTTCTCCAATCTTCTCAAAACTCTGGATTCTGATAGAGGGCGCGAGACTTTGACCTGAGTGCAAAAATGGAGGCTCTAGACCCTTCCAGAGCTGAGATATCGAAATTCAAAATTTCGACCCGAAAAAAAAACGACAGTGTTACCCCTTTCGTTTTTTTTCATTTTTGGGCGAAAAATGAAGTTTCTCCAATCTTCTCAAAACTCTGGATTCTGATAGAGGGGCGCGAGACTTTGACCTGAGTGCAAAAATGGAGGCTCTAGACCCTTCCAGAGCTGAGATATCGAAATTCAAAATTTCGACCCGAAAAAAAAACGACAGTGTTACCCCTTTCGTTTTTTTTTCATTTTCGGGCGAAAAATTAAGTTTCTCCAATCTTCTCAAAACTCTGGATTATGATAGAGGGCCACGAGACTTTGACCTGAGTGCAAAAATGGAGGCTCTAGACCCTTCCAGAGCTGAGATATCAAAATTCAAAATTTCGACCCGAAAAAAAAACGACAGTGTTACCCCTTTCGTTTTTTTTCATTTTGGGCGAAAAATGAAGTTTCTCCAATCTTCTCAAAACTCTGGATTCTGATAGAGGGGCGCGCGAGACTTTGACCTGAGTGCAAAAATGGAGGCTCTAGACCCTTCCAGAGCTGAGATATCGAAATTCAAAATTTCGACCCGAAAAAAAAACGACAGTGTTACCCCTTTCGTTTTTTTTTCATTTTTGGCGAAAAATTAAGTTTCTCCAATCTTCTCAAAACTCTGGATTCTGATAGAGGGGCGCGAGACTTTGACCTGAGTGCAAAAATGGAGGCTCTAGACCCTTCCAGAGCTGAGATATCGAAATTCAAAATTTCGACCCGAAAAAAAAAACGACAGTGTTACCCCTTTCGTTTTTTTTTTAATTTTTGGGCAAAAATGAAGTTTCTCCAATCTTCTCAAAACTCTGGATTATGATAGAGGGCCACGAGACTTTGACCTGAGTGCAAAAATGGAGGCTCTAGACCCTCCCAGAGCTGAGATATCGAAATTCAAAATTTCGACCCGAAAAAAAACGACAGTGTTACCCCTTTCGTTTTTTTTTCATTTTTGGGCGAAAAATTAAGTTTCTCCAATCTTCTCAAAACTCTGGATTATGATAGAGGGCCACGAGACTTTGACCTGAGTGCAAAAATGGAGGCTCTAGACCCTTCCAGAGCTGAGATATCGAAATTCAAAATTTCGACCCGAAAAAAAAAACGACAGTGTTACCCCTTTCGTTTTTTTTTTCATTTTTGGGGCGAAAAATTAAGTTTCTCCAATCTTCTCAAAACTCTGGATTCTGATAGAGGGGCGCGAGACTTTGACCTGAGTGCAAAAATGGAGGCTCTAGACCCTTCCAGAGCTGAGATATCGAAATTCAAAATTTCGACCCGAAAAAAAACGACAGTGTTACCCCTTTCGTTTTTTTTTCATTTTCGGGCGAAAAATGAAGTTTCTCCAATCTTCTCAAAACTCTGGATTCTGATAGAGGGGCGCGAGACTTTGACCTGAGTGCAAAAATGGAGGCTCTAGACCCTTCCAGAGCTGAGATATCGAAATTCAAAATTTCGACCCGAAAAAAAAACGACAGTGTTACCCCTTTCGTTTTTTTTCATTTTTGGGCGAAAAATAAGTTTCTCCAATCTTCTCAAAACTCTCTGGATTCTGATAGAGGGCGCGAGACTTTGACCTGAGTGCAAAAATGGAGGCTCTAGACCCTTCCAGAGCTGAGATATCGAAATTCAAAATTTCGACCCGAAAAAAAAACGACAGTGTTACCCCTTTCGTTTTTTTTCATTTTCGGGCGAAAAATGAAGTTTCTCCAATCTTCTCAAAACTCTGGATTCTGATAGAGGGCCGCGAGACTTTGACCTGAGTGCAAAAATGGAGGCTCTAGACCCTTCCAGAGCTGAGATATCGAAATTCAAAATTTCGACCCGAAAAAAAAAACGACAGTGTTACCCCTTTCGTTTTTTTTTCATTTTGGGCGAAAAATGAAGTTTCTCCAATCTTCTCAAAACTCTGGATTATGATAGAGGGCCACGAGACTTTGACCTGAGTGCAAAAATGGAGGCTCTAGACCCTTCCAGAGCTGAGATATCGAAATTCAAAATTTCGACCCGAAAAAAAAACGACAGTGTTACCCCTTTCGTTTTTTTCATTTTTGGGCGAAAAATTAAGTTTCTCCAATCTTCTCAAAACTCTGGATTATGATAGAGGGCCACGAGACTTTGACCTGAGTGCAAAAATGGAGGCTCTAGACCCTTCCAGAGCTGAGATATCGAAATTCAAAATTTCGACCCGAAAAAAAAAACGACAGTGTTACCCCTTTCGTTTTTTTTCATTTTTGGGGCGAAAATTAAGTTTCTCCAATCTTCTCAAAACTCTGGATTCTGATAGAGGGCCGCGAGACTTTGACCTGAGTGCAAAAATGGAGGCTCTAGACCCTTCCAGAGCTGAGATATCGAAATTCAAATTTCGACCCGAAAAAAAAACGACAGTGTGTACCCCTTTCGTTTTTTTTCATTTTCGGGCGAAAAATTAAGTTTCTCCAATCTTCTCAAAACTCTGGATTCTGATAGAGGGGCGCGAGACTTTGACCTGAGTGCAAAAATGGAGGCTCTAGACCCTTCCAGAGCTGAGATATCGAATTTCAAAATTTCGACCCGAAAAAAAACGACAGTGTTACCCCTTTCGTTTTTTTTCATTTTTGGGCGAAAAATGAAGTTTCTCCAATCTTCTCAAAACTCTGGATTCTGATAGAGGGGGCGCGAGACTTTGACCTGAGTGCAAAAATGGAGGCTCTAGACCCTTCCAGAGCTGAGATATCGAAATTCAAAATTTCGACCCGAAAAAAAAAACGACAGTGTTACCCCTTTCGTTTTTTTTTCATTTTTGGGCGAAAAATGAAGTTTCTCCAATCTTCTCAAAACTCTGGATTCTGATAGAGGGGCGCGAGACTTTGACCTGAGTGCAAAATGGAGGCTCTAGACCCTTCAGAGCTGAGATATCGAAATTCAAAATTTCGACCCGT
>NW_024121106.1:1800026-1852954 GCF_016745375.1 Pimephales promelas | reverse complement strand
TTCTAACTAATCTATCTTTCTAACTAATCTATCCATCTTTCTTTCTTTCTTTCTAATCTATCTTTAAAACTTCATTCAAACTTCAAAACTTCAAACGCTCTGGTCCGGCTTTCTCAAGCCAACTTAAAGTTTGTCATCAAACTTTTTTTTCTAGTTATAATATGCAACTGTCATTATAATATGCATCCACTCACAGCAGTGGGCATTTACTAGGGTGAGCAACTGTTCTGTTTTTCCAGGACATGTCCTATTTTCATATAACAACATAACAATTTTCTATCCATACAGAGGAGGCATAACCTACTTTAAATGTATTGAAATTAATAAGGTATCTTTGAGTAAACTCCGAGTATCATTTGAATAGGCCCATCTGTTTGCCGGGCCGAGTGTCCTGATTTTTGGTAATCAAAATATGGTCACCCTAGCATTTACTTCCAAGTCTTCAGTGAGAGACGCCCATAAAAAAAGAGCGTTTTTCAGCTAGGCTCAAAACTAGGGCCTATTACTTTTTTCATTTTAATGTTTTTGAATGCAAAAACCAAGAGAACATCATAAGTGGACCTCAGACAACAATACAATAAAATTTAAAAAGCCAGTTCATGACCCCTTTAACACATCTTCCATTCCTCATATCCATATAACAGCAGTACTGAAGGCTTTGAATAAAGTCAATGAGTACTTATCTTTCTCAAGTACATCAATGTTTTTCATTTCACCCAAATCCTCTCCTTCCAGTTAGAACAACTCTCCTCAATGATCCTCCTTGGATGCGATGAATCAAAGTTCAATAGCCAGCCCGTGAACAGCAACCCAAAATTATCGTCCTGTCTCTCCAGCTGAATTGAGCACCCACTTCATTCTCAGCGATCCCTTTTTATCAGCCAGATTCCTTTTACGTGTCCCAATCATTGATCTCGGGGCTCTCATGCACACCTGTTGTGTGTTTCCTCATCAATTGCCGCTCTTCCGCGACTCGCGAGCCGCCGGAACTGGCCTGGCGTTACACCGGGGCCGTTCCGAAGGGGAAACGTTTGCCGCGAAATTTTAGTTCCGCTTGTTTTGGGTCACCCCGTGACAGTTTCTCGGTCCGACATGCATGACGTATTTGATGCCTTCATCCAACAGTGTGCGTGGGAAAGTATCGGTGTTGGTGGTGTATGTGGTTATGTAAATACACATGTGGAGGGGTGTGTGTGTGTGTGTGTGTGTGTTGGCTACTCCTGCAGAAGTAAATCTGTATGATGTTTATGTACATTATACCTCTGCTATTTGATAGCCTAGGTCCTTTGATAGTTCTATTTCCGTTCTTCTTGAGCTGACCCTTTAATGTTATGTCAGATGTAACTGATAATTAAATATGTCTTAAACATCAAGAGGTTCATGTTTGCCTTGAGTTTTTGGTGAGCGTTAGCAAAACAGTCTGAGGTAACTCTCCGCAGTCAGTCAGCGGAGCTGTAGCCTATGTAAGTTGGACGAAGTGTTACCGTTAGAATTAAGTACTAAAACTTTACACCAAATCAAATATGTAATTGCATGATGCTAGCTACTGCTAGTTAGCCAGCTGAAACTACCCTACTTAAAACGACACTAACAAAACACTTACATTCATTAATTCCAAAAGTTTAAAACAAGCTAATCTTAAATATATATCTTACGATCGTATGCAGGAGATTAGCTTGGTTTAGATTTTGGAATTAAAATTAAGGATGTATTTATCTACTGGTAATGTCGTAGTTTTGGTTCAGAGCTGTGACCTAACGTTAGACATGCTACCTACTGTTAGTTAGCCAGCTGAAACTACCCTACTTAAAACGATACTAACAAGACACTTACATTCGTTTGAACAACACAGTGTACAAAACAAATGTTTTTCATAGATATCATATTCTAATTAAATGAATACTTACAATCACAAAACCAATGTTCTTGGCGATAGTCACTGTGCTGCTGCCGCAGATGCTGCTCGTGTCTGACAGCTGAATCCTCTGTGTAACAGCTGTTCTAAATAAGCTACATCTGACGGGTTAATAATAATCATATATCAGATCTTGCCACGCTATTGGCTCGACTGATTTAGTAGGCAACCGCGTTTGCCTGCATATTTACGCTTGTGCATTAGGATTTTGGGGGAAAATGTGCAATAAATGGCAGTGGCAACACTTTTCATATTGTTGAGAATAAAACAACCGTCTCAACTTTACAATTTCAGGTTCTCCCTCCATGGGGATCATCCATTTCGAAAAGTAAAGCAGATACGGGCCCTCAGCCCACCGTCTATTCAGGGTTGGTTATTTTTGCAGCCTTGTGCCGTTGAAGGGACTGTGACACTACCATGCAACCCGTGCTTGATCGTCCAAGGTAATGTTGTGGTGGAAATTTTAAACTATAATTATTAAACTAACCATGTTAGACTAACATCCAACCTAATTTGGCGTCTAACGTTTGAACAGAATGTACTGTACGAAACCAAGGGAAAACTTTTGACTTTTAGTGTGCGTGTGTGTAAATAACAAATATGGGAAATTAAACTAGACTGGTGTCTATACTAGAAACTAAAACCAGAGTTTGGTTACCTAGTAACAAGAGGGCTTGTCTATGAAGAACCAATCAAATTAAGTAATGTTTCATGTCATTTTTTCATACCTCCTTATTCTATAAAACTGTTGTATTTGTGTTTTACTGGTGGCGGGATTCTCAATGGAATGTGTCTGAGATCCACCAACCATGCTTATTGCTTCTTTTTGGGAGATTTCCTGAGAACTGCTCTGAAAGATCTCCCGGCCGTAATGAAAGTAATTTAGAGGACATTTGCTGAGGTCTATCTGTTATTACTGCTGCGCACCAGGTCAGTTTAGGGAAGCAAGTAAGTTAGTTAGCAAGTAATGCTGGGTACACACCAAAAGATAATCGGGCAGATTTTGGGCTGATTTCCTCCCTTCTGACAACCCTAGCTATGTCCGGATTATCTTGATGATACTACAGATTATCTTATCAGATTCTCCCTTGGTGTGAGGTGTGTTAAGAGTCTCCGAACATGCTCGGAAGAACGTCGGAGCCTCCCCGATCGCGATCACATGTTGAATATTTACGATCAGAAATCCTGATGTGTGGGGGGAACCCCAAGCACAAATGCACGCGTGCTCTGAAGATTATCACGTGAAACGAAACAATATCCAATCAGAAAGCGAGATGATGGAAGACGGAAGCATAACTAATACAGTCATGGTGCAGCACAACATGAAATTGATGTGGTCAGCAGAGATGGAGTATCAGCTTGTGGCTCAGAAAATGTAATTAGCTCAATATAAAAAACATTCCATTTAAGGATAGGTGTGTGTGTGTGTGTGTGTGTGTGTGAGAGAGAGAGAGAGAGAGAGAGAGAGAGAGAGAGAGAGAGAGAGAGAGAGAGAGAGACGGAAAATTAACCATGGTTTTAATATAGGCGTATTGAACATTTGTATAACCAAATAAATACTATAGTTAGATTTTATTTTTTGGGGGCGAAACTATGGTTTATTTGTGGTCATTCCAAACACTAACATCGCAATTTCTTCCTGCATATCGTCCACCATGCTTATTCTTAAGTCTCGTAAGATTTCCTGTGTTCACATTCTAGATGGTTGAAAATCTTTTCGTGTGGTGTGCTGTCTTTGTCACATCACGGCACACCGCACACTATACGGTTAAATCTAGGATTTTTCTCCTCATGTGTTTGGTCTATCACATTTTGAAAATCTTATAAGATGTAAAAAAATCCTTTGGTGTGTACCCAGCATAAATTAGTTGGCAAGTAAGTTAGTGTAATATAAATTTTTCTCTTGAAACAAATATATATCAGTGATTCTTGAGAATTTGGATAAAACAGGTTTTAATTTTAAAAATAAAAAGTTAGTTAAATTACAAAATTTGAAGGTATATCATTATAAACCAAGGTCTTGGCTGTTCAGCAATGTACCGGTGCAACCTCCTCATTTTGTATTTTTTTTATAAAATAGGCGTTTCTCCAGTTATCACTTTGTTTTTGTCAACACCGTCAGACAAAATAAATAGCAAATTATTTTTTATTTATTTGGTCTATTATGTATTTAGAGTTTTTAAATCATTATCTGGCATTCTTAGTACACATATATGCTGTTAAATGTTGAATATTTACTTTTGTTCATTTTTTATAATGTTTCGCATGTAGTCCTTTAAAAGATCTAACATCATACAACGTTTACTTTAAGCCTAAATAGAAAAAGTAATGTTGTTTTATTTAACAAACATATTTTTGTATTAAAAGAGACTATTACTTTAATAACTCAACAGCACCGAAGAAACATATTCTAAGCATAGTCCTTTAAAACAAATAAAACTCCCTCTGACGGTGGTGACTTTAGAACTGACGGTGGTGACACTAATCTGACGGTGGTGACAGTGGCCTCATTAAAACATAAAATTCCAAAATGTATACCACTCAATTCAATGGGTTCTTCCTTAAAAACTTTATTTAACTATTTGGTCCAAAAAAATAACAATCCTGGGCACTGTGATAAACATTTTTCAAGGAATATAAGGTACAATTAAGCAATATCTAAATGTACCCCATCCCCTTATCATCAAATATATATATAAAAAAAATTACAAAATAAAGATAAAAAATCATAGTACAAAATAAAGTCATTACCAGTAGGAATAATGTACAATGCTACACTGACATCATCCTAAACTGTCATCTAGTGCCCCCTCTTCATAAAATTATATTCTACTGAAATCTGGACAGTTAACTGTATATTGGATGTAAAGAACAGATAACAACAATTGTGAGCACTCTGGCAAAAATTCAATAAGAAACATATAGGTTCAATTAGCAATAGGCTATCATTAATAGAAGTACCCCTTAATAATCACCAATTAAAAAAATATTTACCAGTAGCAATAAATAAGAAATATTTCATAACTGACCTCATATTTAATGTAGTGTCATGTAGTGCCCCCAACTCATATAGATCATATTCTTATGTGAACTAGACTACTGCATAAACTGAACTAATAAATGAATAATGTCTGGTCTCTTTTCCATAAACTGAAATGTTTCAAAATACAGGAGCCATTCTGTGCACCACAAAATACATCTGGCACAAAAATAATAATTCAAATGTGAACTCCTGTGAGTATTCCCCAACTTATTAACATCACTCCACCACTCATTTAGCATTATCAGGAAGTATATGGTGTATATGTTTCTCCTCTATGAAGTCCATAACTTCAGCAGACAGGTTGTATATCTCCCTCGTCCTGCTTGCACGACCTGGTGATGATGGTTCCACAAGTTTGACCAGAATATGTTCAAATGGTATGAAGCACTTATCCTTTCCAACTCTTTTTGGATAGAATTGTGTGTTGGGCCCATGAGGGTGAAAAAACTCCACTTCCACATCTTGATGATTAGCGTCCACAGTGACAGCCTTTGCTAACCACCAGTTCTGGTCATAAATGACAGCAAGCCAATCTCCGCAATGAACTACATCAGCAGATAGATCTGTCACAGTTCCATCAGGACCACTCTTGGTCAGTGGTTCTTGCTCCATTGGCTCTTGCTCTCTTTCCTCCCGTTCCATTACCTCCATCAACATTGCCAAAGGACCTTTCCTCTTATGCATTCGTGTAGGACCATCATCCTCAACCTGTACCCTGGGTTTGTTGGCAGTCAACTGGAATATTGTTGGGCTGAAACAATCGCACAACAGTGGCTCACTGCAGAAACAGGACAGTGATCTGCAATGGATCTCAGAGTCGTTTCTGTGTGTCGGTGTGACCTGATGGAGTTTCCTTGTTGCAGGTACAGGTTTTGGTGGTTGAGAAAGGAGTGCATCGTATGGCTGCATGTCAGCTTCAGCAATGATATAGAGCTTAGTGCTGCAGAGGCTTCTGCCAACCATCTCATGGAAGATATTCCCATTCACAATGTCATTCCCCGCAGAATAAGGCTGTCTGCAGTCCTTTTCACAGTTCCTCCAATGCCGTCTGGGGCACCTTTCCCATGTGAGGTGGGGAAGAAATTCCAGGTTGTTCTCTTGAAACCTAGAGTTGGAGGGACACTGCAGAGGAGAGAAAAGTTATTCTTGTTCTTGTATTGCTTGCTGGGGCCATCTGACCAAAAGTGAATAGTATCAACCTTTGGAAAATTTAAACGAATATCTTTCAGGACTGGTTCCATGTGAGTCCAAATGGCAGATGCATCTTGTCGCTTGGATTCTGATACTGTGCAAAAGCCTGTCTTCTGTTCTTTTGTATAATACATGCCAGTGTGCAGGTTGAGCTGTGGGAGGTTCTGACCAAAATGGCATGACTGTACCTCAGACCTATACTTGCATTTCCACGCTTCAGAAAAGTCCACATGCACAATTACTGTGCTATCATTGCACTTCTCGATCATGCTCCTGTACTCTCTGGTCTGGTTCTGAACTGAGCACACGTGTGTTGTTGTTTCTGTCTTCAGTTTGTCTTCATATCGTTGAATAAGCTCTCCCAGCGTTAGGGCTGGGCGATATATCGAACGATATTGTTATGCGCATCTAATCAGTAAAGCCGGTTCCTTGATTAGCAGTAAATCTCCTTCACATGCTTTCAAATGGACGATATGAGTGTTAAAGTTAATGAGATAATTAAGTGATTAATTTAGTGATGATTGAGCATTATTGAAGACACCTGATGATCACAAGCAGAATCGCTGAAGGACAAAATCACAAATTTTAAGCCACCGTTATGGAGATCAGTGTCTGCTTTAGTTGGGCTCTTGACACTTTTACTTTCACTTTAAATTTTGTGTCTGCTGTTATTGATTAATAACAGTCAAACAAGATATCTATGATCTTATAGTGTTGGTTATGTTTTGACATAATCATGCTGTGATCTGTAAAATGAAACTTTTCAGATAATTTGGCTTAACTTGTTAGCAACATTTTAGTGATTGTACGGCATATCTGTATATTTCTTATAACCTAAAATAATTAATAAATATTATTCTGATCAAATCACTTTCATGGTTATTTAGAAACACAGACATCAATAATCAGCCTGTCTGTCTCAACTGTGGTGGCGATATTAATCATTGTTGCCACCAATCACAACTCATTAATGGCTCCCATCATGCATTGCGGTTTGAATAAATTATGATCTGAATTGTCGATGTAATTTACTTTTCCTACTTGAATATTCTGCTCGTCACCGTTGTTGAGAAGCATTGACTGAATCTTGAGGTCTGTGTGTGCCTAAAGGAAAGGTTTTTTTCTTTTAAGCAACTTTTGAGAAAACTGTCTATTATTTTTAACATGCTGGACATTTATTCAGAATCTAAGTCATACACTAAGCAACAGAATAAATTATATGTTATAAATTTTATAAATAAATTTATAAATAAGTTTTATTATAAATTATATATATAATGAGATACATTTCAAATGGCATCATATGACCACAATCATTTTATTATTGTTTATTTTTGTTCATCTGACAGATATAACTCAGATGCAACAGCAAATTAAAATATAAATTTAATATTATAAGGGTGAAGACCCCAACTAAAGCAAACACTCATCTCCATAACGGTGGCTTAAAATTTTTAGATTTTTTCCTTGTGATTCTGCTTTAGGTGTCTTCAATAATGCTCAATCATCACTCATTTAATCACTTAATTATTTCATTAACTTTATCACTCTTGAGTGTGGACTCATATACTCTCCCAGGTGTGTTAATTTATCACGGGAGATTTCGTCATGACGAAGAGCCGTAGTTCACTGACCAGCTGAGCCATATCGCATTAAATATCGATATCGATATGTCCTCGATATTAACGCGATTTGGCTCAGCTTGTCAGTGATCTACGGCTCTTTGTAGTGAATGCTGCTCCATCTGAAAGCAGGTGAAGGAGATTTACTACTAATCAAGGAACCGGCTTTACTGATTAGATGCGCATTCAATATCGTTCGATATATCGCCCAGCCCTACCCAGTGTGCCACTGTGCATCACACGTCTTGTGTTGAAGTGGAGCCCATCTGCAGTTTGATCCTGAACTCGTTCCCATTGCTGCCATTCAACATTGGTCTGGTCTTGCTGTGGTGTGGGAAGTGTATGTTTGTGGAGACACCGGGCGCAGGAGCGAAGAAGACATACCTCACTTGTTTGTGAACAGCAGACAAGTTCAAAACTATCCTCCAGTTTGCTAGACTTGACGACACCATTTTCTTTTAGGACTTCAAGCATCAGCTTAGCATTTTCATGGGGCTGACATTGGCATGTCTTACGATCCGACGGCCTTGGTGCTGTGACATAGAATGGACGTAAGGCACAGAAAGATGCATAACTGAGCTTCACTCTTGGTTCCTTCTTGGTGAACTCCTTGTGGAGGTTCAATGCTGTATCAGTCAGAATCATTCTCTGATGCTTTATTTTCTTGCGTGTGATTGTGTCCTGTTTGTCAGTTGTCATTCGTGCTGCATTATGGTAGAAATCCTGGACCTTCTGAGTAATTGTTTGAATGTATGCAGGTTTTTTCTCAGTAAGCCTCCTCTTCCGCAGTGTGTTATATGTTACGCCAAATTGCCTTGTCTGGTGAATTAGCCGATATTTTTTCAGAACCTTGCCTGAAAGAGTCAAGTTCTTGTTTTTGTGGGCAGACTTGTTTTGTTTCAATTCATGAATGAGTGCGTTGTGGAACAGCAGAGTTTTCTTGATGGAGGGGTTTTTGAGTTGGCTTCCCCGCAGCAGATGCTCTGTTTTTTTTCTTGGTGATTCCTGTGTTTTTTTATTCCTACCTTGTTCTCGTATCCAACGCTTTTTAATTTTGTTTCTATCCTTTGTTACCTCTTGAAGTTTATTTCTTATAGCTTTCATCTCTCTAGAGTATCTTGCTCTTGTTTTCTTTCTTTCCCTCTCTCCTGCTATAGCCTGCCTACTCCGAGCTGGCTCGTGTGTGGCCTGATCCACTAGACTTTCTGAGGGAGTTTCAGGGTGATCAGAGCCCTTTCTCTTACGATCTCTTGATTCTTGTTGTCTACGTTTCCAAGCCTTTCTCTGACTTCTCTTTTCCCTTTCATTCAAGTCTTTTATATTTTTTTACCTTCCCTTCCTCTACCCTCTTCTTCCATCTTTGCCTTTCCATTCTGAGGTATTCCTCCTTTACCTCTGCCTCACTGTGTATTTTCTCTCTCCGCTTCTTTTGATATTCCCTATTTCTTCTCCTTCTCTCCTCCACAGATAGCTGCTGCCTAGCCATAACTTCCTAAAATACATTACAGATTATATTGGTATTTATTGTGATCAACAATTACAGATGAAACGAAAAAAAATTAGAATATCAGGTTAGAGTTTTAATGCTGATGATAATGGCTTACGGCTTATGAAAACCCCAAATTCTAAATCTCATAAAATTAGAATATTACATTAAATCAATAAATAAATATATAAAATAAATAAAAAAGATTTTAAATACAGAAATGTCAGCCCTCTGAAAAGTATAATCATGCATGTATATAGTGGGTCAAAATCACCATAAAGTGCCTTTGAGACTTCACAATTTCCACAAAACAAATCTAAGATTTTCCATTTAACTTTACATGTTTTGTATTAAGGAGACCGTAGGCTGTTAGAAATGCATATTGGTCAAGCTCCAGCACTTTAAAAAAATTAACTAATGGGCACATGGTGTATAGCAGTTAGCAAAGTGATTCACTGTTGAAGATGACTGTGCACTGTTTAAATATTTTAAATTTCTGAAATGTTTTTATATGAATTAATATATCACATTGACAGGGTGGACATGTTAAGCTTGACAACACAAAACTACAAACACAATATGACAAAAATTAGGAAATATAAGTCTAGATACCAGTGTTGTATAAAGTAGAAGTAGAAGTAGAAAAAAAGTAAAGTCCTGCCATGTGTTTATTCCAGCCATGAACTGATTGACAGTTGATTAGGGCTGATTTCTGTCTCCTGGCTGAAAAACTGCTAATAAGCAAATCCAGGTGATTGGAACAAAATACTGAGGCGGACCTTTACTTTCTGAACCTGGACTTTACTCTTCTGAAGAGAATAGAAAAGGAGATGACACAGTCTTAAATGAAATCACCTGAAGAGAAGACATTAAATCTGAAGATCTCAGCAGAGGAGGATTAAACAACTCCACAAACAGCATTACCAGCTTCACTTATTACTAACCAGACTGACTTTATTTCTGTCAGACTTCTACAGAAGATTTTATTGAGAATTAACAGAGGTTTACTCTGTGTTTCATTTGAAGTCACCATACCATCAGAATCTCTGAAGGAGAAAATCGTAATTGGTTACCATTATAGAGATCAGTGTAGAGATCAGAGATCAGTCTTTAGTTGGGCTCTTGAGCTTTACATTAACTTTAGGATTTGTTCGGCTGTTGTATCTGAGTTAAAACAGTCAGATGAACAAAGAAAAACACATACAAACTAATAGTTTTGGTTATATTGTGACAATCGTCATTTGCATTTATTATTTGTGATTTATTTTGTTGGTTACAGCATAACTGAGATTCTGCATAAATATCCAGAATTTATAATGTAAAGGATTTCTTAAAAGTTGTAAAAAAAAAAATCTTTAGTAAAGGCACGCACAGACCTCAAAATTCAGTCAATGCTTCTCAACAACGGTGACGAGCAGAATATTCAATTAGGAAAAGTAATTTACATAGACAATTCAGATCATAATTTATTCATACCGCAATGCATGATGGGAGCCATTAATGAGTTGTGATTGGTGGGAACAAGGATTATGTGGTCACCACGGTTGAGATTCACAGGCTGATTATTGATGTCTGTGTTTCTAAATAAATGCATTTGAAAGTGATTTGATCAGAATAATTTATATTAAATATTTTGGAATATCAGAAAAATATTGATAATCATATGCTTTATAACCACTAAAATGTTGCTATCAAGTTAAACCAAATTATATGAAAAGTTTCGTTTTACAGATCACAGCATGATTATGCCAAAACAACCTACACTGTCATATCACAGTTGTCTTTGTTCATTTGACTGTTCTAAATTAATAACAGCAGTCAAACAAAGTTTAAAGTGAAAGTGTCAAGAGCCCAACTAAAGCAAACACTGATCTCCATAACGGTGGCTTACAATTTGTGATTTTCTCCTTCAGTGATTCTGCTTGTGTTCATCAGGTGTCTTCAATAATGCTCAATCATCACTAAATTAATCACTTAATTATCTCATTAACTTTAACACTCTTGAGGGTTAATTTAACACTCATTTCGTCCATTTGAAAGCAGGTGAAGGTGATTTACTACTAATCAAGGAACCGGCTTCACTGATTAGACGCGCATAACAATATTGTGCTATACATCGCCCAGCCCTAATCACAGGTTTTTTCTCTTTTTTTTTAATAATTTGTCAAAATAATTATTATATTCAAACACCACAGTGAATCAGGCTTTTTCATGATGATTATAAAACCATCACCGGGTAATCTTCATCACCTGATTCCGTTGAACTTTTGTTACTGTAAATGTGTTTGACAAACACACTGTCACAGCAGACAGAAGAGATCAGATATATTATAAGAGTAAAGAGCCTGGCTAATGGAAACACTAATCACTGTTATGGTGACTTCAGTAAACCTCTGTTAATTCTCAATAAAATCTTCTGTAGAAGTCTAACAGAAATAAAGTCAGTCTGGTTAGTAATAAGTGAAGCTGGTAATGCTGTTTGTGGAGTTGTTTAATCCTCCTCTGCGGAGATCTTCAGATTTAATGTCTTCTCTTCAGGTGATTTCATCTGTGTCGTCTCTTTTTCTATTCTCTTCAGAAGAGTAAAGTCCAGGTTCAGAAAGTAAAAGTCCGCCTCAGTATTTTGTTCCAATCACCTGGATTTGCTTATTAGCAGTTTTTCAGTCAGGAGACAGAAATCAGCCCTAATCAACTGTCAATCCGTTCATGGCTGAAAGTAAGACATGGCAGAATTTCTACTTTCTACTTCTAGTTTATACAACACTGCTAGATACTTACTGAGGAGAAGTTTTAACCTCCACTGAAGAAAGACCAAATGGGGGAGGGGATGTCACTGAGAACATCAGTTGATTTCTTAAAGGGGCGTTTACCCAATAATGACAGGGTGGACAGCAATTTCAGGGACACATGCAAAATGCTTAATATTATTATGAAAATAAAAATAAATAATCAAAATTACTTGTTTTATTAAATAATTTGCTGAGGACAATAAGAAAGTTCAAAAAGTATTTTAATTTTATGTCATTTAACCACTTTTTACAATCAATGAAGTAAGCTGAGTAGCGTGTGGGACATACCAAAATCACATAGGCCCTACATGCAATCAAAGAAAATGGTATAAAATCAGAAAAGCACATTTCAAGAAACTTATCATTGTACTTGTATGTGTGTAAGTGTTGGGCCATTTATAATAAAACCTCAGAATTTCATTATTTTGCATTATGTTCATGATGACTGAGCAATTCTGATGAGGACACCAAAGGCACTTTATAGTGATATTGACCCTAGCAGTATAAACTAAATATATTACTTTCATATTTTAATTTGAATTACTGAAATACATGAATTTTTGCATGATATACAAATTTTTCGAGTTTCAACTGTATAATTCTAGCCTCCGTTGAGGACCATTTGGAGGTTTTTGTCACCACCGTCAGACTGTACGTCACCACCGTCAGACAGAAAACCTGACGGTGGTGACGTCTGACGGTGGTGACAAAAACCTATTCTTTCACATGATATGCATGAGTTGTTCACATTAGCCATCTTGTTTTCCCTCTGTTGCTAGCTACTTCAGGCCTCCTCTTAAAAAGTATACACTTATGTCATAATCTAATCTAATATTTTTTATACAAAAGAGACGGTGTTGACATGTTATGGTTGTGACATTAGCAGTGTCCAAAAATATGAACAAGTTGAAGAGAAAATAGCAAACTTACGGAAGCTTGAGTGATCTTGATGCATGCAGTAGAGCTGAAGATTTGAAAATGGGGTCCTCAGGAATGTAGTTAACCTTGTAGTTACCTGATTTTATTGCTTTTTGTAAATATCTGACGGTGGTGACGAATATGTGGGACACATTTTGAGGAACCACAAAATAATAGTAAATATTGTTCAAAACTCACTGTTTGTAGTTTTTAATACATATTGCAATGTACTCCTTCATGTTGTAAATATATTATTCAATTATTATTTTCAGTTTTTTTAATCAAGTTGAAATGATTATCTCCTATCCGAGGACAACTGATTTTGTAGGCAATGGGCCAGTATTTAATCATTAAATTATTAAAAAAATAAAAATAAACCTATAAAATGACCTTACATATGTGCAAAGGACCCCCAGATTATAACCCTGATTATTTGTCTGCATGAAAATATTATTAATTTCCAACAGAATTAGCACTTTTTTTAGTGGGACATGTTTTTGCCAAAGTTTCAAGAATCAGTGATATATATATATATTTGTTTGTGTGTTCTTTAGAATATAAATGTGTTAAAGAAACTACAAGATGCATTATCTCCTATACAAATGGGTCAGTGGGACGTGTGCAGAAGGACAGAATGTTCTGTTTTTCTCAAAAATAGATAAGCTTGCTTGCAGTTGTTTTTGAAATGACATATCTATTTAAAAACACATAAGAAGTGTTAGAATACGTGTGGGTATACATAGATGAGAAGTGTTATGCCGAGTTCAGACTGCATGATTTTAGCCACGATTTTGGCTCGCCGACAGGTTTTGAGAAATCGCCAACAAATGCCCGAAATCACAGGCAAATCGGCGCTCGTTCACGCGAGTGACAATCACGCAGTGTGAATGAGCAAAGACGCGAACGGAGAGAATCACCGACGAGTCGCCGACGCCCGTGAGATATTTGGCATGCTAAATATCTGGACCTGTCGGCGATTCAAAATCCTGCTGTGTGAAAAGTGTTTTGACTGAAAACTACATCGGCGATCACCGGCAGCCAGTGAGAGAGCAAGTTACAGAGCAGCAGGGAGTTCGGGGAGGAGTTATAGATCACATATCAACATGATATGGCATTGTTTCAACAAAAAAAGCTTCTTCTCGGTCTATTTGGACACAATAAATGGAAGAAAAATTAGTAGAAATTTGGCAGGAGCACTCGTGTCTGTTTCACCAGCTGTACCACAACCGGGTCGAAAAAAAAAGTCTCACGTGAGAACTCCGGTCTTGCACGTGTGGTGTCGCGCGTTGTTTCCTTTTCATATCTAACACGTGTTTGTTGTGAAATGTAGTTTGC
Source organism: Pimephales promelas (assembly GCF_016745375.1). Next base: position 1,838,655 of record NW_024121106.1, on the reverse strand, counting down.
GTGCAGCGTGCTAGACAGAGTCTGTCGGCGATTTTTCTAAAGTCATGCAGTGTGAAACCTTCTGTCGCCGATCAATCGTCCAGTGTGAACACAGCAGTGACTGAATGCTGGCCAAGATAGTCATGCAGTGTGAAAAGAGCAGCGACCCGACTACTTTGAAAATCGTGCAGTCTGAAAGAGCCATTAGAATATGGGGAACTGAGAACTGTGTTCGTGCAAGGGGGTTTGGATCTTTTACGAAGATAAGAAGAGGAGGGGTACTTTTTGGAGGATGTTCTTTTGTATATGAAAAAAGGGAAAAAAAAATTCTTCCTAATTATAAATGTATTTTCAAGTGTCAAGTCGTTCTGATATTTGATGTGAGCAGTTTCATGTCTTTCTCTCGATAGTTCCTAAACTGCCTGAAGTCAACATAAAGTTAACAATTCAGACCTGCTTTCACTCCCCATTTGAATGACTTCGTCCTTTTTAAACACTTTTCATGACCATGTTATGTTGTAATATCAATAGTAATTTATGGTACGACAAAATAATAATTTACATTGTACGTAATTTAACTAGCAGCACTATGCCTGTAAAGTCAAGTTTATCCACAAAGGTAGAGCAGAATTCTCATGCACATTATTATGAAGGCCTCAGGTCCTCAATGAAACCCTCATGATAACACCAAACTAATGCTGAGTGTTTCTGCATGATTTATGACCATCCTAACTATAACACACAACCTGAGGAACCATTTTGGTCTATTTTTATTTTCTCTCCAAAAACAAAGCAGAACGAAAAACACTGTAGTATATGCTTCTGATCTTCACACAATCACTTCCACAGTTATGACATTAGATGACTGAACATGTGCAGGCTGTGATGTTTCTATCAAAGTAATGAATGTGATTACCTGAACTCTGAAGTGGTTGGTGTGTGTTTATCTCTGTCCTGAAGTCATGATATCTTACACTCTCATAGATTTCCACTGTCATCTCCACTCTCTCCGTCTGCATTCCCTCTGACTCGATCCCGATCACATCGTTATATATGCTATCTGACATTTCTTCTTTAACATTAAATGATTTTGTTCCTTGTTCTTCTGCGATGTAATCAGCACTCATCTTCTTTTAAAAGCTAGTGGCAAACTTGTGGTCAATGAGTGAAAACAAACAGACCCTTAAAGTTGACATGAAACAGAAGTTGTGATGTCATTTGAGTGACAGGTTGTGGAAGAGATGTCATTGCAAGAAGCAGGGGGAGTTATTTTTCACATGAATTTTAAATGTGATGTGCATTGATAAATCATGTATAAATACTGCAATATTCCATAGAAAATAAGAATTGTCTATTTTGATTTCATAGTGACTCAGATGGTGCAAGTATATAGCCTGGTTCAACCAGACTCTAGTACATTTCATTTTTACATAGAGTCTGGAACTGCACCATTGAGAAACGTTTCCTTCCTTGTAGGCGGGTTCACTATTAAAGTTCAAATCTATTGGATCTGCCCAAAGTCACTCACGATCTGCCATAGCCAATCGCTAACGTGTGGTCGTGAGTGACGTATGTCACGCGCCGAAATGACTGGAAACAACAAGTCTGAATGATCAGATGATTATGTTTACAATAGGATTTCAGTCAACGAGAGCTGCAGGTTTTGTTAATCTAGGAACAATTATTAATTCGAAATGTATTTTTGACACGAAGGACAGTGATATATTCATTCAACGGTGGAAGCTGTGTCTAATCATTACAAATACACCGCTGCGGTCGTTTCTGATCTGCCGCAAATGCTGTAGCAGCTACAGTGAATGATCAGTCTGTCTCTATCTGCAGATGTGTAATAAACAACAATTTTTCATATTACGTCTTATTGTTTCTTAATTACCTTAATTATGGTCTTCAAAGTATGTGTTTGTACATTTTTATGTGGCAATTAGTTTTTTTTATTAAAACAAATCAACCATTGCCATCTAAAGCTGAAAATCAAATATCTTCAAAGTATGGGTTTTCACATTTTTATTTATGACAATTATTTTTTTTTAAATCACAACCAATTTGTATGATTTACAACATGTAAAACTGACACACCAACCTCCTGCACGAGTGCACAAAGGGGCTCAAAATGTTCTACTCATCACAAGAATCAGTAAATTTACAGTTGGGAATATGAGCGACTGACATGAGCGGATCTTCAACCATAGTTTAGCGGCCAGGACTCGGGGCTTCCGAACACCGCGAACACCAGGCTAAACCGTCCGTCCAAAATGTCACGGTCATCGTGCACGAGCTGCCCAGCACAAACTTCCAAACTTTCTGCCTCCTTCACTTGGTCCTCCGTTGTGCAACAAGAGGTGAGACGATAACAATCCGGCTTTAAATTCTGTATATTCAGCAGTTTCTTTACCAACAACGGACCGAATAGCTTTTCTCACGTCTTTCTCCGCTGCCATTACTGAACTGAAACTGACGCGCTTACATCAACGTCATCGTTCTCAGCCACTCCCTCTATTCGCTGATTGGTCCTACAAAAAATTGATTTCTGGAAACCTAAGGATACACAGCAGTCCCAGACGTAGTACTGAAAGGAAAATGAAATTGAGTGGAAGTGCGTAGGAGGGCGCAGCCAGGCTACATTTGCTGAGGTCTGCCTGGTATTAGTGCTGCAGGTCAGCACAGTAAATTCCCCGGTGTTAAATTTAACACCGCTCGGTGTTTATATGGGAACCACCAGCAGGGTGTTAAAAGTAACACTGATACAGTGTTAAAGTTAATGAGATAATTAAGTGAATAATTGAGTGATGATTGAGCATTATTGAAGACACCTGATGTTAACAAGCAGAATCGCTGAAGGACAAAATCACAAATTGTAAGCCACCGTTATGGAGATCAGTGTTTGCTTTAGTTGGGCTCTTGACACTTATACTTTCACTTTAACTTTGTTTGTCTGCTTTTATTAATTTATAACAGTCAAATGAACAAAGAAAACTGTGATCTGATATTGTTGGTTATGTTTTGACATAATCATGCTGTGATCTGAAAATCTAACTTTTCAGATGAATTGGCTTAACTTGTTAGTAACAGTTTAGTGATTGTGCAGCATATCCGTATTTTTCTTTTAACCGAAAATATTTAATAACAACTATTCTGATCAAATCACTTTCAACTTTATTTAGAAACACAGACATAAATAGTCAGCCTGTGTATCTCAACCATGGTGACATTATTAATCCTTGTTTCCACCAATCACAACTCATTAATGGCTCCCATCATGCATTGCGGTATGAATAAATTATGATCTGAATTGTCTATGTAATTTACTTTTCCTAATTGAATATTCTGCTCGTCACCATTGTTGAGAAGCATTGACTGAATTTTGAGGTTTATGTGTGCCTATAAGAAGTTTTTTTTTTTTTTAACAACTTGTAGAAATCCATTATATTATATCTCACATTCTGGATATTTATGTAGAATCTCAGTTATGTTGTGACCTACAAAATTAACCACGAACATATATTTCAAATGAATGTCATAATATGACCAACACCATCATATAAATTGTCTCTTTGTTCATCTGGCAGGTATAACTCAGATGCAACAGCCAATTAAAATGTAAAGTTAATAATTAAAGGGTCAAGAGCCCAACTAAAGCAAACACTCACCTCCATAACGGTGACCTGAAAGTTAGGTTTTCTCCTTGTAATTCTGCTTTAGGTGTCTTCAATAATGCTCAATCATCACTCAATTAATCACTTAATTATTTTATTAACTCTAACACTGCCTCAGTGTTACTTTTAACACCCTGCTGGTGGTTCCCATATAAACACCGAGCGGTGTTAATTTAACACCAGGGAATTTACTGTGAGTTTAGGGAAGCAAGTAAAGGACATTTTTCTTTTAAATACATCTCTTGTAACAAATATATATATATATATATATATATATATATATATATATATATATTGGTATATATATATATATATATATATGTGTGTGTGTGTATATATAAATATTTGTGTGTTCTTTAAAACATAGATGTGTTTAAGAAACTGCAAGATGCATTATCCCCTATACAAATGGGTCAATGGGACGTGTGCAAAAGGACAAAGGCAAAAAAAAAAAAAGACAAGCTTGCTTGCAGTTTTTTTTAAATGACATGTTTTTACGTGTGGGTATACATAGATGAGAAGTGTTAGAATACGTGTGAGTATACATAGATGAGCAGTGTTTGAATATGGGGAACTGTGCACTTGCAAGGGGGTTTGGGTTAAGACAAACAAGAAGAGGAGGGGTACTTTTTGGAGGATGTTCTTTTGTATATAAAATGTGTAAGATGAGAAGACTTTTGCACTTCTCATTTCAGACTCATTGTGTGAACTGCCTTACTTGCAAGAAAAAAATACTTATGACTTTCGAGATCTTCATTTGTTCTTCAATTGTTATTTAAGATTTAGGCAAAGAATTTCCACCACAGTTAGTAAGGAATAAACTTAGAGTATAGGTAGGGAACTCAGCAATAGTCAATTGTTGACTCGCTGGAGTATAGACTTAGCTGACGTTGATGAGTAGACACGCTAGGGTATAAGAAGTTTAGCACCCAGCCGACGTTGATGAGTAGAGGCGCTAGAGTATAAGAGGTAGTTAGGTTTAGGGAAAAAAATCTTCCTAATTATTAATTTATTTTCAAGTGTCAAGTCGTCCTGATATTTGTTGTGAGCAGTTTCATGTGGGAACTATTTTCTTTCTCCCGATAGTTCCTACACTCCCTGAAGTCAACATAAACGATTCAGACATGCTTTCACTCCCCATTTGAATGACTTAGTCCTTTTTGCAGACTGATCTCATGAAGTAGCGTGTGTATGACACGCCAATTCGTATTTCCATTTTTGGCGTGCTATCAAGACGCATAATCGCCTTTCAGCGTGTTTATGAACGCCGTTGACTTAACGTTATATAAATATATGACTTACCTCAACCCCACCCCTAAACCTAACCGTCACTGGGGTTAATGGCATTTATGACTGTTCCCTTACCATTCTAGGTAAAAAAAAGATATGACGTACCTCAACCCCATCCCTAAACTTAACCGTCACTGGGGTTAATGGCATTTATGACTGGAGATTTGACTGCATGTTCAGACACGCGGAATGATGCGGACGTTAATGGCGTAGACATATACGCATACACGCGGATACACGCGGATAGCTCAAAATGCGTAGAGATAACACGCCACCTGACTCGAAAGTGGCGTATATGTTTACGCAAAAGTAATGATGTCATGTTGCTTTTTGAACACTTTTCATGACCATGTTATGTTGTAATATCAATTTTAATTTACGGTACGGCAAAATAATAATTTGCAGTGCTTGTATTTTAACAGCACTATGCCTGTAAAGTCAAGTTTCTCCAAAAAATAGAGCAGAATTCTCATGCACATTATTATGAAGGCCTCAGGTCCTCAATGAAACCCTCATGATAACACCAAACTAATGCTGGGTGTTTCTGCATGATTTATGACCATCCTAATGTAGTGAAGTCGTGTGACGTCAGTACAATTTGGTAGGTGGCCAATTAGTAATTGCCCATTTGGGGTATATAAACCTTTCATTCAGGCATCTTGGGGTGCGTCATGGTTGAAAGCCCGCCCCTTCCGTTGTAAACACCGTCTGAGTGTCCTGCTGCGTTGCTGAGGGTTTGTGCGTGTGGGTTGCTGCTTACTCCCAGGTAGGCTTGGTACCATCCCGGGGTGTAGGGGGAAGTTTTTTTTTTTTTCTCTCCCTGATTTGGATTGTGGCAATTTGTTCCAGTATGATGTGCCTTCAGCGCTTCCATCGTTGTGGCATCGCAATGTAATTGATCGGAGCACCAGCTGTTTCAGTCAACGAGCCTGTTAAATGATTCTCTGGTATATGTTGACGTGTAACTGGATCGTACTCTCTGGTAGGTAAACTGGGTTGGTATTTTGTGGCATTATCGGGTGGGTAACTGGTCGATCACTTCATTAGTTATAATCCTCCTTGTTTACTGTTTTGAAGGTCTTCGTGGACTCTAAAGTGGGCTAATTAAGTGAGCAGTCGCATTAAACGGTGCGCTCTCCCTCTCCGTCACTCTCTCTCTCTCTTTGAAGCCACGCTGCTGCTTTCTCCACATCGATACGTTTAAGTCAAGCGTGTATGCGGGCCTGAGGATTATTTGCTTTTTTTGCTATTAGTTGGCATTTTCTTTATTATTGTTTTCTTTTGTTGATCAGTTTTCAAGTTATGTAAGTTTGAGTGACTGTCTGTCTGGAATAACTGCTGGGTGTGTTCCTGCAGCGGTCATTTTGAAATTGTTTCAATTGTTTTTTTTATTTTATTTGAATTGTCTGTCTTTAATTCGTTAATAGTATCCATATATTGTTTGTCTTTTTGGGGTGTGTGTAAGTGTTTTTTTCTTCTTTTGTTCTTGCTACTTTAAAGTCAATAAATTGACTTTGAATATTGTTTTTTTGTTTATTACTTTTTGTTTCTTATGTATTTTCTTTTTCTCTTTTCCTTTAGGAGCTGAGGCCCTCCTGGAGCGGGCTGGTTGTCTGTTTTACAGCAGGTTTTGTTCACTGAGAATGTTATTGCAGTTTCATTATTGCCGTGTCACTATCGTTGGCTATTTGCAGTGAATTGGGTGGGTGTAAGAGTGGTTGCTGTGTTTCTTATGGTGGACCTGCTGCTGGCACACTAGCCTGCTCCTGTGCTGAAGCCTCAGTCTCCGACATTAAGTCAAGTGTGTTATTAATTTTGTAAAAGTGTATTGAGAATCTGGTGAGCTTATTATAAGCCTTGTGAGGTTTATTGTGAATTTTGTTTTTTTTTGCTTATTATTTTTTTGACCGTATTTAAGCCAATCATGACCTGTGAACTACTGTTTTTAAAGCACTGTTGATCAACTTTTAACGTCAATAAAACAATTTTTGTACGGAAGCCCATGCCTCTTGCCTTTTCTAGGTGGAACGTATTTGTGTGCTATAGCGAGGTTATTTTCCCCGTTAACCTGGGGTGGCGTAGTCACTAAAATTGAGCCACTTGCTACACTAACTATAACACACAAGCTGAGGAACCATTTTGGTCCGTTTTTATTTTCTTACTAAAAACAAAGTAGAACAAAAAACACTGTAGTATATGCTTCTGATCACACAATCACTTCCACAGTTATGACATTAGATGACTGAACATGTGCAGGCTGTGATGTTTCTATCAAAGTAATGAATGTGATTACCTGAACTCTGAAGTGGTTGGTGTGTGTTTATCTCTGTCCTGAAGTCATGATATCTTACACTCTCATAGATTTCCACTGTCATCTCCACTCTCTCCGTCTGCATTCCCTCTGACTCGATCCCGATCACATCGTTATATATGCTATCTGACATTTCTTCTTTAACATTAAATGATTTTGTTCCTTGTTCTTCTGCGATGTAATCAGCACTCATCTTCTTTTAAAAGCTAGTGGCAAACTTGTGGTCAATGAGTGAAAACAAACAGACCCTTAAAGTTGACATGAAACAGAAGTTGTGATGTCATTTGAGTGACAGGTTGTGGAAGAGATGTCATTGCAAGAAGCAGGGGGAGTTATTTTTCACATGAATTTTAAATGTGATGTGCATTGATAAATCATGTATAAATACTGCAATATTCCATAGAAAATAAGAATTGTCTATTTTGATTTCATAGTGACTCAGATGGTGCAAGTATATAGCCTGGTTCAACCAGACTCTAGTACATTTCATTTTTACATAGAGTCTGGAACTGCACCATTGAGAAACGTTTCCTTCCTTGTAGGCGGGTTCACTATTAAAGTTCAAATCTATTGGATCTGCCCAAAGTCACTCACGATCTGCCATAGCCAATCGCTAACGTGTGGTCGTGAGTGACGTATGTCACGCGCCGAAATGACTGGAAACAACAAGTCTGAATGATCAGATGATTATGTTTACAATAGGATTTCAGTCAACGAGAGCTGCAGGTTTTGTTAATCTAGGAACAATTATTAATTCGAAATGTATTTTTGACACGAAGGACAGTGATATATTCATTCAACGGTGGAAGCTGTGTCTAATCATTACAAATACACCGCTGCGGTCGTTTCTGATCTGCCGCAAATGCTGTAGCAGCTACAGTGAATGATCAGTCTGTCTCTATCTGCAGATGTGTAATAAACAACAATTTTTCATATTACGTCTTATTGTTTCTTAATTACCTTAATTATGGTCTTCAAAGTATGTGTTTGTACATTTTTATGTGGCAATTAGTTTTTTTTATTAAAACAAATCAACCATTGCCATCTAAAGCTGAAAATCAAATATCTTCAAAGTATGGGTTTTCACATTTTTATTTATGACAATTATTTTTTTTTAAATCACAACCAATTTGTATGATTTACAACATGTAAAACTGACACACCAACCTCCTGCACGAGTGCACAAAGGGGCTCAAAATGTTCTACTCATCACAAGAATCAGTAAATTTACAGTTGGGAATATGAGCGACTGACATGAGCGGATCTTCAACCATAGTTTAGCGGCCAGGACTCGGGGCTTCCGAACACCGCGAACACCAGGCTAAACCGTCCGTCCAAAATGTCACGGTCATCGTGCACGAGCTGCCCAGCACAAACTTCCAAACTTTCTGCCTCCTTCACTTGGTCCTCCGTTGTGCAACAAGAGGTGAGACGATAACAATCCGGCTTTAAATTCTGTATATTCAGCAGTTTCTTTACCAACAACGGACCGAATAGCTTTTCTCACGTCTTTCTCCGCTGCCATTACTGAACTGAAACTGACGCGCTTACATCAACGTCATCGTTCTCAGCCACTCCCTCTATTCGCTGATTGGTCCTACAAAAAATTGATTTCTGGAAACCTAAGGATACACAGCAGTCCCAGACGTAGTACTGAAAGGAAAATGAAATTGAGTGGAAGTGCGTAGGAGGGCGCAGCCAGGCTACATTTGCTGAGGTCTGCCTGGTATTAGTGCTGCAGGTCAGCACAGTAAATTCCCCGGTGTTAAATTTAACACCGCTCGGTGTTTATATGGGAACCACCAGCAGGGTGTTAAAAGTAACACTGATACAGTGTTAAAGTTAATGAGATAATTAAGTGAATAATTGAGTGATGATTGAGCATTATTGAAGACACCTGATGTTAACAAGCAGAATCGCTGAAGGACAAAATCACAAATTGTAAGCCACCGTTATGGAGATCAGTGTTTGCTTTAGTTGGGCTCTTGACACTTATACTTTCACTTTAACTTTGTTTGTCTGCTTTTATTAATTTATAACAGTCAAATGAACAAAGAAAACTGTGATCTGATATTGTTGGTTATGTTTTGACATAATCATGCTGTGATCTGAAAATCTAACTTTTCAGATGAATTGGCTTAACTTGTTAGTAACAGTTTAGTGATTGTGCAGCATATCCGTATTTTTCTTTTAACCGAAAATATTTAATAACAACTATTCTGATCAAATCACTTTCAACTTTATTTAGAAACACAGACATAAATAGTCAGCCTGTGTATCTCAACCATGGTGACATTATTAATCCTTGTTTCCACCAATCACAACTCATTAATGGCTCCCATCATGCATTGCGGTATGAATAAATTATGATCTGAATTGTCTATGTAATTTACTTTTCCTAATTGAATATTCTGCTCGTCACCATTGTTGAGAAGCATTGACTGAATTTTGAGGTTTATGTGTGCCTATAAGAAGTTTTTTTTTTTTTAACAACTTGTAGAAATCCATTATATTATATCTCACATTCTGGATATTTATGTAGAATCTCAGTTATGTTGTGACCTACAAAATTAACCACGAACATATATTTCAAATGAATGTCATAATATGACCAACACCATCATATAAATTGTCTCTTTGTTCATCTGGCAGGTATAACTCAGATGCAACAGCCAATTAAAATGTAAAGTTAATAATTAAAGGGTCAAGAGCCCAACTAAAGCAAACACTCACCTCCATAACGGTGACCTGAAAGTTAGGTTTTCTCCTTGTAATTCTGCTTTAGGTGTCTTCAATAATGCTCAATCATCACTCAATTAATCACTTAATTATTTTATTAACTCTAACACTGCCTCAGTGTTACTTTTAACACCCTGCTGGTGGTTCCCATATAAACACCGAGCGGTGTTAATTTAACACCAGGGAATTTACTGTGAGTTTAGGGAAGCAAGTAAAGGACATTTTTCTTTTAAATACATCTCTTGTAACAAATATATATATATATATATATATATATATATATATATATATATATATATATATTGGTATATATATATATATATATATATGTGTGTGTGTGTATATATAAATATTTGTGTGTTCTTTAAAACATAGATGTGTTTAAGAAACTGCAAGATGCATTATCCCCTATACAAATGGGTCAATGGGACGTGTGCAAAAGGACAAAGGCAAAAAAAAAAAGACAAGCTTGCTTGCAGTTTTTTTAAATGACATGTTTTTACGTGTGGGTATACATAGATGAGAAGTGTTAGAATACGTGTGAGTATACATAGATGAGCAGTGTTTGAATATGGGGAACTGTGCACTTGCAAGGGGGTTTGGGTTAAGACAAACAAGAAGAGGAGGGGTACTTTTTGGAGGATGTTCTTTTGTATATAAAATGTGTAAGATGAGAAGACTTTTGCACTTCTCATTTCAGACTCATTGTGTGAACTGCCTTACTTGCAAGAAAAAAATACTTATGACTTTCGAGATCTTCATTTGTTCTTCAATTGTTATTTAAGATTTAGGCAAAGAATTTCCACCACAGTTAGTAAGGAATAAACTTAGAGTATAGGTAGGGAACTCAGCAATAGTCAATTGTTGACTCGCTGGAGTATAGACTTAGCTGACGTTGATGAGTAGACACGCTAGGGTATAAGAAGTTTAGCACCCAGCCGACGTTGATGAGTAGAGGCGCTAGAGTATAAGAGGTAGTTAGGTTTAGGGAAAAAAATCTTCCTAATTATTAATTTATTTTCAAGTGTCAAGTCGTCCTGATATTTGTTGTGAGCAGTTTCATGTGGGAACTATTTTCTTTCTCCCGATAGTTCCTACACTCCCTGAAGTCAACATAAACGATTCAGACATGCTTTCACTCCCCATTTGAATGACTTAGTCCTTTTTGCAGACTGATCTCATGAAGTAGCGTGTGTATGACACGCCAATTCGTATTTCCATTTTTGGCGTGCTATCAAGACGCATAATCGCCTTTCAGCGTGTTTATGAACGCCGTTGACTTAACGTTATATAAATATATGACTTACCTCAACCCCACCCCTAAACCTAACCGTCACTGGGGTTAATGGCATTTATGACTGTTCCCTTACCATTCTAGGTAAAAAAAAGATATGACGTACCTCAACCCCATCCCTAAACTTAACCGTCACTGGGGTTAATGGCATTTATGACTGGAGATTTGACTGCATGTTCAGACACGCGGAATGATGCGGACGTTAATGGCGTAGACATATACGCATACACGCGGATACACGCGGATAGCTCAAAATGCGTAGAGATAACACGCCACCTGACTCGAAAGTGGCGTATATGTTTACGCAAAAGTAATGATGTCATGTTGCTTTTTGAACACTTTTCATGACCATGTTATGTTGTAATATCAATTTTAATTTACGGTACGGCAAAATAATAATTTGCAGTGCTTGTATTTTAACAGCACTATGCCTGTAAAGTCAAGTTTCTCCAAAAAATAGAGCAGAATTCTCATGCACATTATTATGAAGGCCTCAGGTCCTCAATGAAACCCTCATGATAACACCAAACTAATGCTGGGTGTTTCTGCATGATTTATGACCATCCTAATGTAGTGAAGTCGTGTGACGTCAGTACAATTTGGTAGGTGGCCAATTAGTAATTGCCCATTTGGGGTATATAAACCTTTCATTCAGGCATCTTGGGGTGCGTCATGGTTGAAAGCCCGCCCCTTCCGTTGTAAACACCGTCTGAGTGTCCTGCTGCGTTGCTGAGGGTTTGTGCGTGTGGGTTGCTGCTTACTCCCAGGTAGGCTTGGTACCATCCCGGGGTGTAGGGGGAAGTTTTTTTTTTTTTCTCTCCCTGATTTGGATTGTGGCAATTTGTTCCAGTATGATGTGCCTTCAGCGCTTCCATCGTTGTGGCATCGCAATGTAATTGATCGGAGCACCAGCTGTTTCAGTCAACGAGCCTGTTAAATGATTCTCTGGTATATGTTGACGTGTAACTGGATCGTACTCTCTGGTAGGTAAACTGGGTTGGTATTTTGTGGCATTATCGGGTGGGTAACTGGTCGATCACTTCATTAGTTATAATCCTCCTTGTTTACTGTTTTGAAGGTCTTCGTGGACTCTAAAGTGGGCTAATTAAGTGAGCAGTCGCATTAAACGGTGCGCTCTCCCTCTCCGTCACTCTCTCTCTCTCTTTGAAGCCACGCTGCTGCTTTCTCCACATCGATACGTTTAAGTCAAGCGTGTATGCGGGCCTGAGGATTATTTGCTTTTTTTGCTATTAGTTGGCATTTTCTTTATTATTGTTTTCTTTTGTTGATCAGTTTTCAAGTTATGTAAGTTTGAGTGACTGTCTGTCTGGAATAACTGCTGGGTGTGTTCCTGCAGCGGTCATTTGAAATTGTTTCAATTGTTTTTTTTATTTTATTTGAATTGTCTGTCTTTAATTCGTTAATAGTATCCATATATTGTTTGTCTTTTTGGGGTGTGTGTAAGTGTTTTTTTTTCTTCTTTTGTTCTTGCTACTTTAAAGTCAATAAATTGACTTTGAATATTGTTTTTTTGTTTATTACTTTTTGTTTCTTATGTATTTTCTTTTTCTCTTTTCCTTTAGGAGCTGAGGCCCTCCTGGAGCGGGCTGGTTGTCTGTTTTACAGCAGGTTTTGTTCACTGAGAATGTTATTGCAGTTTCATTATTGCCGTGTCACTATCGTTGGCTATTTGCAGTGAATTGGGTGGGTGTAAGAGTGGTTGCTGTGTTTCTTATGGTGGACCTGCTGCTGGCACACTAGCCTGCTCCTGTGCTGAAGCCTCAGTCTCCGACATTAAGTCAAGTGTGTTATTAATTTTGTAAAAGTGTATTGAGAATCTGGTGAGCTTATTATAAGCCTTGTGAGGTTTATTGTGAATTTTGTTTTTTTTTGCTTATTATTTTTTTGACCGTATTTAAGCCAATCATGACCTGTGAACTACTGTTTTTAAAGCACTGTTGATCAACTTTTAACGTCAATAAAACAATTTTTGTACGGAAGCCCATGCCTCTTGCCTTTTCTAGGTGGAACGTATTTGTGTGCTATAGCGAGGTTATTTTCCCCGTTAACCTGGGGTGGCGTAGTCACTAAAATTGAGCCACTTGCTACACTAACTATAACACACAAGCTGAGGAACCATTTTGGTCCGTTTTTATTTTCTTACTAAAAACAAAGTAGAACAAAAAACACTGTAGTATATGCTTCTGATCACACAATCACTTCCACAGTTATGACATTAGATGACTGAACATGTGCAGGCTGTGATGTTTCTATCAAAGTAATGAATGTGATTACCTGAACTCTGAAGTGGTTGGTGTGTGTTTATCTCTGTCCTGAAGTCATGATATCTTACACTCTCATAGATTTCCACTGTCATCTCCACTCTCTCCGTCTGCATTCCCTCTGACTCGATCCCGATCACATCGTTATATATGCTATCTGACATTTCTTCTTTAACATTAAATGATTTTGTTCCTTGTTCTTCTGCGATGTAATCAGCACTCATCTTCTTTTAAAAGCTAGTGGCAAACTTGTGGTCAATGAGTGAAAACAAACAGACCCTTAAAGTTGACATGAAACAGAAGTTGTGATGTCATTTGAGTGACAGGTTGTGGAAGAGATGTCATTGCAAGAAGCAGGGGGAGTTATTTTTCACATGAATTTTAAATGTGATGTGCATTGATAAATCATGTATAAATACTGCAATATTCCATAGAAAATAAGAATTGTCTATTTTGATTTCATAGTGACTCAGATGGTGCAAGTATATAGCCTGGTTCAACCAGACTCTAGTACATTTCATTTTTACATAGAGTCTGGAACTGCACCATTGAGAAACGTTTCCTTCCTTGTAGGCGGGTTCACTATTAAAGTTCAAATCTATTGGATCTGCCCAAAGTCACTCACGATCTGCCATAGCCAATCGCTAACGTGTGGTCGTGAGTGACGTATGTCACGCGCCGAAATGACTGGAAACAACAAGTCTGAATGATCAGATGATTATGTTTACAATAGGATTTCAGTCAACGAGAGCTGCAGGTTTTGTTAATCTAGGAACAATTATTAATTCGAAATGTATTTTTGACACGAAGGACAGTGATATATTCATTCAACGGTGGAAGCTGTGTCTAATCATTACAAATACACCGCTGCGGTCGTTTCTGATCTGCCGCAAATGCTGTAGCAGCTACAGTGAATGATCAGTCTGTCTCTATCTGCAGATGTGTAATAAACAACAATTTTTCATATTACGTCTTATTGTTTCTTAATTACCTTAATTATGGTCTTCAAAGTATGTGTTTGTACATTTTTATGTGGCAATTAGTTTTTTTTATTAAAACAAATCAACCATTGCCATCTAAAGCTGAAAATCAAATATCTTCAAAGTATGGGTTTTCACATTTTTATTTATGACAATTATTTTTTTTTAAATCACAACCAATTTGTATGATTTACAACATGTAAAACTGACACACCAACCTCCTGCACGAGTGCACAAAGGGGCTCAAAATGTTCTACTCATCACAAGAATCAGTAAATTTACAGTTGGGAATATGAGCGACTGCACAGTAAATTCCCTGGTGTTAAATTAACACCGCTCGGTGTTTATATGGGAACCACCAGCAGGGTGTTAAAAGTAACACTGAGGCAGTGTTAGAGTTAATAAAATAATTAAGTGATTAATTGAGTGATGATTGAGCATTATTGAAGACACCTAAAGCAGAATTACAAGGAGAAAACCTAACTTTCAGGTCACCGTTATGGAGGTGAGTGTTTGCTTTAGTTGGGCTCTTGACCCTTTAATTATTAACTTTACATTTTAATTGGCTGTTGCATCTGAGTTATACCTGCCAGATGAACAAAGAGACAATTTATATGATGGTGTTGGTCATATTATGACATTCATTTGAAATATATGTTCGTGGTTAATTTTGTAGGTCACAACATAACTGAGATTCTACATAAATATCCAGAATGTGAGATATAATATAATGGATTTCTACAAGTTGTTAAAAAAAAAAAAACTTCTTATAGGCACACATAAACCTCAAAATTCAGTCAATGCTTCTCAACAATGGTGACGAGCAGAATATTCAATTAGGAAAAGTAAATTACATAGACAATTCAGATCATAATTTATTCATACCGCAATGCATGATGGGAGCCATTAATGAGTTGTGATTGGTGGAAACAAGGATTAATAATGTCACCATGGTTGAGATACACAGGCTGACTATTTATGTCTGTGTTTCTAAATAAAGTTGAAAGTGATTTGATCAGAATAGTTGTTATTAAATATTTTCGGTTAAAAGAAAAATACGGATATGCTGCACAATCACTAAACTGTTACTAACAAGTTAAGCCAATTCATCTGAAAAGTTAGATTTTCAGATCACAGCATGATTATGTCAAAACATAACCAACAATATCAGATCACAGTTTTCTTTGTTCATTTGACTGTTATAAATTAATAAAAGCAGACAAACAAAGTTAAAGTGAAAGTATAAGTGTCAAGAGCCCAACTAAAGCAAACACTGATCTCCATAACGGTGGCTTACAATTTGTGATTTTGTCCTTCAGCGATTCTGCTTGTTAACATCAGGTGTCTTCAATAATGCTCAATCATCACTCAATTATTCACTTAATTATCTCATTAACTTTAACACTGTATCAGTGTTACTTTTAACACCCTGCTGGTGGTTCCCATATAAACACCGAGCGGTGTTAAATTTAACACCGGGGAATTTACTGTGTGACATGAGCGGATCTTCAACCATAGTTTAGCGGCCAGGACTCGGGGCTTCCGAACACCGCGAACACCAGGCTAAACCGTCCGTCCAAAATGTCACGGTCATCGTGCACGAGCTGCCCAGCACAAACTTCCAAACTTTCTGCCTCCTTCACTTGGTCCTCCGTTGTGCAACAAGAGGTGAGACGATAACAATCCGGCTTTAAATTCTGTATATTCAGCAGTTTCTTTACCAACAACGGACCGAATAGCTTTTCTCACGTCTTTCTCCGCTGCCATTACTGAACTGAAACTGACGCGCTTACATCAACGTCATCGTTCTCAGCCACTCCCTCTATTCGCTGATTGGTCCTACAAAAAATTGATTTCTGGAAACCTAAGGATACACAGCAGTCCCAGACGTAGTACTGAAAGGAAAATGAAATTGAGTGGAAGTGCGTAGGAGGGCGCAGCCAGGCTACATTTGCTGAGGTCTGCCTGGTATTAGTGCTGCAGGTCAGCACAGTAAATTCCCCGGTGTTAAATTTAACACCGCTCGGTGTTTATATGGGAACCACCAGCAGGGTGTTAAAAGTAACACTGATACAGTGTTAAAGTTAATGAGATAATTAAGTGAATAATTGAGTGATGATTGAGCATTATTGAAGACACCTGATGTTAACAAGCAGAATCGCTGAAGGACAAAATCACAAATTGTAAGCCACCGTTATGGAGATCAGTGTTTGCTTTAGTTGGGCTCTTGACACTTATACTTTCACTTTAACTTTGTTTGTCTGCTTTTATTAATTTATAACAGTCAAATGAACAAAGAAAACTGTGATCTGATATTGTTGGTTATGTTTTGACATAATCATGCTGTGATCTGAAAATCTAACTTTTCAGATGAATTGGCTTAACTTGTTAGTAACAGTTTAGTGATTGTGCAGCATATCCGTATTTTTCTTTTAACCGAAAATATTTAATAACAACTATTCTGATCAAATCACTTTCAACTTTATTTAGAAACACAGACATAAATAGTCAGCCTGTGTATCTCAACCATGGTGACATTATTAATCCTTGTTTCCACCAATCACAACTCATTAATGGCTCCCATCATGCATTGCGGTATGAATAAATTATGATCTGAATTGTCTATGTAATTTACTTTTCCTAATTGAATATTCTGCTCGTCACCATTGTTGAGAAGCATTGACTGAATTTTGAGGTTTGTGTGTGCCTGTAAGAAGTTTTTTTTTTTTAAACAACTTGTAGAAATCCATTATATTATATCTGACATTCTGGATATTTATGTAGAATCTCAGTTATGTTGTGACCTACAAAATTAACCACGAACATATATTTCAAATGAATGTCATAATATGACCAACACCATCATATAAATTGTCTCTTTGTTCATCTGGCAGGTATAACTCAGATGCAACAGCCAATTAAAATGTAAAGTTAATAATTAAAGGGTCAAGAGCCCAACTAAAGCAAACACTCACCTCCATAACGGTGACCTGAAAGTTAGGTTTTCTCCTTGTAATTCTGCTTTAGGTGTCTTCAATAATGCTCAATCATCACTCAATTAATCACTTAATTATTTTATTAACTCTAACACTGCCTCAGTGTTACTTTTAACACCCTGCTGGTGGTTCCCATATAAACACCGAGCGGTGTTAATTTAACACCAGGGAATTTACTGTGAGTTTAGGGAAGCAAGTAAAGGACATTTTTCTTTTAAATACATCTCTTGTAACAAATATATATATATATATATATATATATTGGTATATATATATATATATATATATGTGTGTGTGTGTATATATAAATATTTGTGTGTTCTTTAAAACATAGATGTGTTTAAGAAACTGCAAGATGCATTATCCCCTATACAAATGGGTCAATGGGACGTGTGCAAAAGGACAAAGGCAAAAAAAAAAAAGACAAGCTTGCTTGCAGTTTTTTTTAAATGACATGTTTTTACGTGTGGTATACATAGATGAGAAGTGTTAGAATACGTGTGAGTATACATAGATGAGCAGTGTTTGAATATGGGAACTGTGCACTTGCAAGGGGGTTTGGGTTAAGACAAACAAGAAGAGGAGGGGTACTTTTTGGAGGATGTTCTTTTGTATATAAAATGTGTAAGATGAGAAGACTTTTGCACTTCTCATTTCAGACTCATTGTGTGAACTGCCTTACTTGCAAGAAAAAAATACTTATGACTTTCGAGATCTTCATTTGTTCTTCAATTGTTATTTAAGATTTAGGCAAAGAATTTCCACCACAATTAGTAAGGAATAAACTTAGAGTATAAGTAGGGAACTCAGCGATAGTCAATTGTTGACTCGCTGGAGTATAGACTTAGCTGACGTTGATGAGTAGACACGCTAGGGTATAGGAAGTTTAGCACCCAGCCGACATTGATGAGTAGAGGCGCTAGAGTATAAGAGGTAGTTAGGTTTAGGGAAAAAAATCTTCCTAATTATTAATTTATTTTCAAGTGTCAAGTCGTCCTGATATTTGTTGTGAGCAGTTTCATGTGGGAACTATTTTCTTTCTCCCGATAGTTCCTACACTCCCTGAAGTCAACATAAACGATTCAGACATGCTTTCACTCCCCATTTGAATGACTTAGTCCTTTTTGCAGACTGATCTCATGAAGTAGCGTGTGTATGACACGCCAATGCGTATTTCCATTTTTGGCGTGCTATCAAGACGCATAATCGCCTTTCAGCGTGTTTATGAACGCCGTTGACTTAACGTTATATAAATATATGACTTACCTCAACCCCGCCCCTAAACTTAACCATCACTGGGGTTAATGGCATTTATGACTGGAGATTTGACTGCGTGTTCAGACACGCGGAATGATGCGGACGTTAATGGCGTAGACATATACGCATACATGCGGATACCTCAAAATGCGTAGAGATAACACGCCACCTGACTCGAAAGTGGCGTATGTTTACGCAAAAGTAATGATGTCATGTTGCTTTTTGAACACTTTTCATGACCATGTTATGTTGTAATATCAATTTTAATTTACGGTACGGCAAAATAATAATTTGCAGTGCTTGTATTTTAACAGCACTATGCCTGTAAAGTCAAGTTTCTCCAAAAAATAGAGCAGTAATTCTCATGCACATTATTATGAAGGCCTCAGGTCCTCAATGAAACCCTCATGATAACACCAAACTAATGCTGGGTGTTTCTGCATGATTTATGACCATCCTAACTATAACACACAAGCTGAGGAACCATTTTGGTCCGTTTTTATTTTCTTACTAAAAACAAAGTAGAACAAAAAACACTGTAGTATATGCTTCTGATCACACAATCACTTCCACAGTTATGACATTAGATGACTGAACATGTGCAGGCTGTGATGTTTCTATCAAAGTAATGAATGTGATTACCTGAACTCTGAAGTGGTTGGTGTGTGTTTATCTCTGTCCTGAAGTCATGATCTCTCACACTCTCATAGATTACCACTGTCATTTCCACTCTCTCCGTCTGCATTCCCTCTGACTCAATCCCGATCACATTGTTATATATGCTATCAGACATTTCTTCTTTAACATTAAATGATTTTGTTCCTTGTTCTTCTGCGATGTAATCAGCACTCATCTTCTTTTTAAAGCCAGTGGCAAGCTTGTGGTCAATGAGTGAAAACAAACAGACCCTTAAAGTTGACATGAAACAGAAGTTGTGATGTCATGTGAGTGACAGGTTGTGCAAGAGATGTCATTGCAAGAAGCAGGGGAAGTTATTTTCCACATAAATTTTAAATGTGATGTCCATTGATAAATCATGTATAAATACTGCAATATTCCATAGAAAATCAGAATTGTCTATTTTGATTTCATTGTGACTCAGATGGTGCAAGTAAATTGGAGAAACACAACCAATGGCTCCCTGTTTTCATGTACAGGAATGGAGATGAACTGTAAAATAAGTCAATCGCGGTAAAATAAGTGTGTGTACATGGTATGGAATTCCAACAGAAAATAATTCTACATTGCAGATAATTATCTTTGTATTCCTGCCACAAATTGTGCTCTTTATTTACCATTCCTGCGGGATGGCTGACGTAAAATAAAGGATCAGGCTTTATAGACCCAATACAGATCTGTTAGATCTGTTTTGCCAGCAGCAATATCACCCTGTAGCCCAAGACTGGTTTCCCACTGAAGCTAAGCAGGGCTGAGCCTGGTTAGTACCTAGATGGGGGACCTTCTGAGAAAGCCAGGTTGCTGCTGGAAGAGGTGTTAAACCTGGAACACACCAAGGCGACGGTCGGCCGTTTGGCAGATTTTGTGCGTCGACCAACTAAGCTTCCTCGGTGTGTTACGCACGGTTCCGTGCCGTTGGCTAAAAATAGTCCTCGTCGGCTTTATTTCGCCCGATTCAACATGTTGAATCGCTGTCGGGCCGTTGGGGAAAGAGAGAACTCTGATTGGCTGTTCAGCTTAGTTATAGAATCAGTGCACGAGAATAAAAGCAAAACAGCAAGCAAAGAAGTCAAAACGGTAAAGATAGAAGGCTGTTCTTATGTTACGTCTTCTTACCTGAGTGTTCCTTGGCTAATATTTCAATATTAACATGAGTGGAGTGGAATAAAGAAAGTGTTTAGCAGGATTGATATTCAAAAAGGTAAGCACGCGCTGCTTTGTTTACGTTATGTGTATCTGCAGCCGCAGCGTCAGTTTTCCTTTTTGAATGACGAATATAGACTAATATATCTGCAGAAATAGACAGTTGGCTCATTAGTTCATAGTTCTCTTGGTGTGTTCAAGTGCAGCTTTTTACCTCGACGAGAGGGGACGAGAGGCGACAACACATTTGGCTTTCATCAGCGCTAGTTCGTTGGCGTCTTCTTGGTGTGTTCCGGGCTTTAGGCCAGCAGGTCAGTGCTCATCAGTGTGTTAGTCAGTGCTCATCCTGTGGTCTGTGTGGGTCCTAACGCCCCAGTATAGTAATGGGGACACTATACTGTCAAAGAGCACTGTCCTTCAGATGAGACGTTAAACTAACGCCCTGGCTCGCTGTGGTCACAAAAAATCCCAGGATGTCTTTCGAAAGAGTAGTGGTCCTGGCCAAATTTGCCCCTTGGCCTCTGTTCAATCATTATCTGGACAGTCTGTGAAGGACAAGAGAGGCTTTTATAAATCAAGTAAAACAGTATCATATTTTTGGTAACAACATAACATGAATATTAGGCATTTATAACAGCTGTAGTTAAGGATTTATGATTGCACTACAAAAATATCTTGGTTGTCACGAACCACACACAGGAACAGAAATCCAATCGCTGTAGTTTATTTAATAAGGGCCACAGGGCCTCGCGCCACTAGGGGGCCTCGCAATCCAGCCGGGTTTCCCAAAAAAAATATTCTGATTGGTCGATTTTTTGACGTGTTAATTTCAATTAATCAAATAATCAGGTGGAAAGCACTAATTGCTAATGGGTGTTTCACAGGTAACAGCCTGTCTTCAGAACACCCCCCTTGTTTTCACTTTTTTGGATTAATCCCAACCCACTGGAGACGGATTGAAGAAAGTTCTAGAAAGCCTTGGTCGAGCGTTTAATTTACTGTTAGTCTGCCTTTACCATGTCAAAGACATCAACATGTTTTTAAGCCAGATTTAAGCCTGATTTTCAAATCGTTGAGCTCGCCGACAGGTCAGGGTGTTACCGCGTGCAAACCGTTATCGCGTGCAAACGCTCGCCAATCTGTTAGTATGAAAGAGCCAACAACGCAGCAAAGAAGCTCGCAGACGCGTCGCCGAGCCCAGAAAAATATCTTGCATGCTAGATATCCAGAGCTGTCACATGACTCAACCTCAGTGATGTCATGAGCTACAGCCAATCGACGGTATTGCACAACTACGCTGTATTTATTTTGAGCCAGTAAAAAAAATAAAAATAAGTTGGGTGATTATCCGCTTAACATTATTTAATCTACCCACAAACTAAATTTACACTCTATTCAACAGATTTCAATGTAATACCTATTAAACATTTAAGACATCTATTCATTTCTCAGCCGCGAAGTTTCAGCCTCTTTCTGTGCGAGGACATGCACAGAGCGGCCGAAATGATAGTGTCTGTCAGTTATTATAACGTATGACAAAAACAATTGTCTAAATTATGTTGCATATTCCTTAACAGTTTTTCTGCTGATATCACTAGTTGATACAGTACTATTTTCGTAAATCATTGGCTATATTGCGCAGGTGCACGTGATGCAATGCAGTCAGAGCCGAAAGAGGGTTTCATTTCAGTGTCAAATAATTAAAAATCAAAAACGATTTAATATACTGCAAATAGCCTATTAGAATTTTGTAGTTTATTTCGATTCTAGTGGCATGTTATCTCTATGCATTTTGAACTA
The DNA here is from genome assembly GCF_016745375.1 of Pimephales promelas. The sequence goes on along the minus strand of NW_024121106.1, from coordinate 1,816,232 downwards.
TCCGCGTGTATGTCTACGCCATTAATATCCGAGTGATTCCACGTGTCCGTACACGCCGAAAATGTAGATCTACATCTGGGGAGCAATCTTTTTTTTTTCCTAGGATGGTAGGGTAACACTCATAAATGCCATTAACCCCAGTGACGGGTAGGTTTAGGGACGGGGTTGAGGTAAGTCACATATTTATACAGTAATAACGTTAAGTCAACGGCGTTCATAAACACGCTGAAAAGCGATTATGCGTGTTGATAGCACGCCAAAAATGCAAATATGAATTGGCGTGTCATACACACACTACTTCATGAGATCAGTCTGCTACAAGAGTTCAGCAACACAGGTCTGGCCTGTTCTGAGAACAGTGCAAAATATTAGAAAAGAGGAACCAGTGACAATAGGTTTGTTTTGTGGCACGTGTAAACCTACCTCACTAACTGAATATATTGAAGACTTCATCTCTTAAGTTAATCAATTGGCTTTGAATTTGAAGGAGTGAAGTTAACTTTACAATGGTTTTTGATAGTTTACCATGCACCACCACTTCTGAAAAATGTTAAAGCTCACACAGGCTATCATGGATGTATCTTTCTCAGTTTGTTTGCTTCTCCAAAGCGCATTTCGCCCAGAACGAACCAATCTACTCAGCTTATGCAAGTAATTCTCAAAAGAGAGAGCACTGCACTCATCCAGACTGCACTCATGGTGTTTTGGGACCTGTAAACAAGAAACTCGTCCCCATCAGCGTGGGAATTATACCGCGTCCACGCGGCCATGGCCGCCGTTGCCCTACACTTTGGCCTTCATGCCCCAGGAAAAAAAAAATCATCCTACAGCCACAGTGGCCTGTGTGCCCTGGCCCAGTTCCATGTATAAAGCAGCAGTGCGACATAGTAGGCTTCCTTTGAATTACAGCGAGCCACCCAAGTAGTCTCTGAACTTCAATTAGTTTGTGGATTCGCGCAGGTGCAGTGTCATAATCGATATCGATGAGAGAGATCGATATCATATCGATGATCTCACGCCTCAAAACAGCAGTGCAAGAAGCATGTAACGTCAGCACCAACAGAAGAACAACACTCAGGTAACGTTAAGCATTAGCATAGCGACTGCATCATTACAATTGAAAACTGACCTTTTTAATCACAGGTGGTGCATATTTAAAGAATATTTACATCTATAATCTTTTTTTTAACATTATATATTTTATATCATTATAAGGCTGTATATTATTGTATCATGTTTGTTGAGATGTGAACATTAATACTAGGTGCAGCTTTATATATACTAGGGCTGTTTTCGACTAAGGATTTTCATAGTCGAATCTGATTCGTTAGATTTTGCCGTAGTCGACTGATAGTCGAACCTTTTTGTTTTTTTTTGTTTTTTTTAGATAGGTCTAGCAGCTATATTTTTTTCCATTTCAAACAAAAGAGATGGATGTATGCGTATTAGGCTATTCGTTCTGTGTTTTTTTTCTAAACAGTTAGGCTATGTTTAGGTAGTATTTTTCATGTGTTTATCACGCAATCATGTTTTTGATGCGGTGGTGAGCTTGTAACTTGCAACTTAGCGCTTTAGCCTAAGCAGCGGCGCTGCCAAAAATAAAAAGCTGTCACAAAGAACAAATATAGCAAGGAAACATTTTAATTGTTTATTAAAGATGAAGTTGACGATGCTGCGCGATCTTCGCATAGTGCATGCACCAGAGAGAAATCCACAGTTCATTTCATAAGCAGAGAGCATTACGTTTTCTTTCGTTTTGAATCGTTCTATTTACAAGTAGCCATTTCAATATAGATATGTTTCAGGTCTGTGGAGTAGACTATACTTGTACGCTGAGTTGCGGTAGCTATATTTATGAGACGAGCTCCAGACGTTCACACATCGGTGCCTCTGTGCCTTGATTATGAGTAATTGTCTGCTTTTCCTTCTTATTTATTAAATCCAGACAATTGGTTGATGAAACATTAATTCAAATCAAGAAAAAAATTATAAAAAAAACGAAATTCACTTTAAAGAAAGGCTTTTTGCTTTTTTGAGGTCTGTGAAAGTTTTAAAGCAGTCTTTAAGTGCTGCTTCAGAGCGCTCGTGTCTGTCGGAGAACTGTCACGTCTGTAACATTGTTTTTTCCTCTGTGAACACGAAAAATAATATTTTATGTTTTTTGGAGAGCCAACCCTTCCTCATCTGATTTGAGCAGTGTAATTCACAGAATTACAAAAAATATATTTTGCCTCCTAAAACTTAAAGAATGCCTGAATGCCTGTCTATTTCAGGTTAAATATCAAACGCATGTATACCGTATTTTCCGCACTTTAAATAAGGCGCACCTTCAATGAATGACCTATTTTAGAACATTTTTCATAGGGCGCACCGGATTATGAGGCGCATAAGATACTGCAGTCAAACGTTTGACTGGGTTTGCGTTATGCATCCACTAGATGTGCTGGGAATATAGCGAGTGCGCGGCGCCGGAGGTGAGGCATTTATTGTGTGTGAGCGCGCTGGGGCGGGCACGTAATTTGCATTCGCAGCCTGAATATTCAATGTGCGGCGGGTCGCTGACCGCAACGGATGGCTGTTTTGAATGAGACCCGGTTACTGTGCACAGGGAATGCTTGATGAACATTCTGTGAATGCGAGCAGCGCCGGGGACAGTGTGTCTGTTCGTGTGTCTGTTAAGAGTGAGCGGTCGTGAGCGGGAGACACACATAACCTGATTTATACGAGGTTGAACTGGCCGTGTACTATTCGACTATAACGTTCATAGTCGAATCAGACCTCTCCGAATCGAATCGTCGAATCCTCGACTATTAAATATCAGCCCTAATATGTACCGATTATTTGTATTTATTTAGGCTATTTTTTTTCCTTTGTATTATTCTTATTTTAACACTTGAAATCTCTTATTGTCTCAGATAATGTTCCTTTTGTTATGTTCTGTGAAAAATATAAATAAAAAGTAAAAAAAAAAAAGCATTAGCATAGCAAGCTAAGCTGGTTTGATAGGTAACTGTTTAATGTGGTAGAATTTGACTGAACGTGACACTTAGTATTAGCGGTATCTTAAACCTGTTAACCATTGCCAGTGCGACAGCGCACTGAAGCGTTCTTTTTTTAATAGTTCAAAGTTACTATCAGATTTAATGTCATTACCTTGACAAACTATACATCAAAGATATAAGACTCACGTTTCAGTATTTGACCACTATTGTATACTGAGAAATTTATATTGACAGTCAGTTATGTCTTAATTTGCGTCAGACGTTCGCCCGTTCATAAAAAATTCCTGTGCTGTCGTCATGACAGCGATTCACAAAACAACGTCCCTCACGGCTTTTAGCTCAAAAGTGTGCAGATTTGGAGAAATATTGATATATTCTCAGTTTACATCAGATTTCTATTGACAGGAATAAAATTTTATTTAATTTGTAGCCAAATGCATCGATGTAATCATTATCAGCGCTGTATACGGATGTGCTGTGTTCAATTCATACCAGCAGCCTGAGGGCGGTCTACTGAACATTATAGTCCATATTTGAAACACATGAAGAAGAGCGTTCGACAATGCAGGAAATCCCAAATACCCAACCACAAACAGAGCTGAAAAATCGCTGTAACATGCAGATTATGTTGTTTTGAAGACAATAAACATTTTTGCAATGATATTTGACTTACCTGTGTTCATAATAGATTATATGTATAATTAATGTTATGCTAATCGATAGTCTTTATTAGGGTGACCATATTTTGATTACCAAAAACCAGGACACTCATCCCAGCAAGCAAATACACAAATGATACTCGAAGTTTACTCAAAGATGCCTTATTAATTTCAATACATTTAAAATAGGCTATGCTTTCTCTCTATGGATGGAAAATTGTTATATTACAAAGACACAAATTCAGGTAGGCTTCTCAGAGGTTACTCAACATGTTGTTTTATTATGACAAGTTTTAAAAAATGAATGAAATGTCTCTGCTGTATTAGAAAAATAAATATATAAATAATAAATAACTAAATACCTCCAAATTGAACAAAAATAGCTCTCACAAACTTACAAAAACAAACTAACAAAATATATTTATATCTTTAGTTTTCTTCCTCTTTATCCTGTTTTTCTTCCTCATCCACCTTGTTTGCACATCTATATTGTACTGTAGAGCTGATCTTTCCCAGCTGCTTTTTGAAAACCAGGACATTTTCTTCACTTTATAAAAAACAGCAAGGGTGGCCAGGACAGGACGTGAAAACAGGACTAGACTTTATCATCCTTGCATTATACATAAAATATTACATTTTCTGTCTGATGTTTTTATCTTCTGGATGTAATAGCGCTCTCTCTCTCTCTCTCTCTCTCTCTCTCTCTCTCTCTCTCTCTCTCTCTCTCTCTCTCTCTCTCTCTCTCTCCCATTATCTCTCTGAATGGGAAAACCATCGAATTGTACTGAATGGCCTTTGTGCCCTGTCATATGGCCTTGGTGCCTCTAATAAAAAGAAAAGGTGGAGGCCAAATGGCCTTGCTCCTAAAATTACATAATTCCCACCCTGGTCCCCATACAAATGTACATCAAAACCTTTTTGCAATTGTAGTATTTTTCCACTATTGGATAATTCCACACTAAAACCCAGTAAGTTCTCATAGAGCTGTTCTGAAATAATGCCTTTAAGCACAATTTTTCCTGAATAGAGTGAAAACTGTCTCAGTTCTGTGGTCTTCCATCTGTTATTGTCTTCCAAGCCTCTTGGTTTCCTTGCAAACACATTTGAAATGCATGTTTTTAAGCTCCAGAAGCAGTAAACTGACCTACTTAACATGGCCAGATGACAATCTGATTCCTGGTGGTCTCCTCGACCACATGAGGATCAGTTTGTGCATAACCCCAAGACAACACTGGTGCATATAATCCACAGGGAAATGTTCAATCACGTTTATCAGGAGCTGGCAACATGGCGACACAACTGAAGGCAGGTGGTGCTCCTCCAGAGGCTGATCTGGAAATTTGTTATCAGTTCTCAATGTTAGATTGGTTGTTTCAGGGTAGATCACCTGATGGCCGTCCCACACTCCTTTCTGTGTACATTTGTCACACCCATAATAACCTGAGCACAGCTTTATGGACTTTACATAATGATAATAATAATAAACTTTATTTTATATGACAACATTTATCAAGGCTCTTTACACAATGAGACAGACAAATATTAAAAATGTACAAAATTAAATTATATTATAAGTGTACAAAAAATAGCCTGAAATACAAAATAGTTAAAAGCATAAAAAAGCTTCTAGGTTTTCTAAAATGTTTCTAGGTTATATTTAAAAATGCTGTTGATTCTGTGCACCTCTAATATGAAGTGAGTCCCGAGTTTAGGAGCATAGGATGATAAAGCCCTGTCCTCTACAGATCTCAAACGTGTCTTTGGGACAGCCAGCAAACCAGCTTGAGAGGAGTGCAAATGATGCTTGGGAAAAGTTAAAAGCACAGACAGATACTGAAGGGCCAGACCATGCAGTGCCATAGGGTGGCATACACTGGGCTATTTTTAGCCGAATTTTGACTCATGGAACTTAAAAAAAATTCAGCTTTGTCGTGCATCATTTGTCTTGCAGTGTTCGTGCAGTACAGAGGGCAACGAGAGGTGATTAACCTCTCTCTCATTTAATAAATATGTTAATAAATAATGCTAAATAATTTTGCATTTATTGTGATAAGACGCCATGTTTTATACATACTTTCTTCACTGTCAGTATACAGAAGTGAGTCATATAACAACTAAAGGAGAATATTAATAAACTTGACTTAGTTACAACACAGTTCACAATCACATATTGTTGTTACAGGTTTTATTAATATTTTATTTAATTACTAATTTTTTCAATATTTCTCACACAGATACATTTAAAAGCACGATTACATGGATAATCACACCACCCTGATGAAAATAACACAGCACAGTTCTCCTTTACTTTTCCATTTGGTTCACTCCTCATCCAGGACCTGCATCAACAGATCAGCATTAGATGTTCAGACTGTGAGATATGATCATTTATTAGACAATAATCGGTTCAGTGATTCCTCACGTATAGGTCAGTGTGCTGTCATCAACCCATGTCCATCTGTCCTCCACATCACTGTCAGTCAGACCCAACCAGACTCCAGTCTTTCCAGACATCTTCATTACAAAATCCTAGAAGAACCAACAAGGAAGACACATTTAAAGGGTTAGTTCACCTAAATATGAAAATGCTATCATCTGTTCCTCACACTCATGTTGTTCCAGCTCCATAAAACTTTAATTTATCTTCATCTACTCACATAAAGATATTTTTAATATTTAAATCTGAGAGATTTCTGTTCCTCCATTTCAAGTCTAAGCACCGCAAACTCTAATGCTGTGTTCGATGAGCATTTCTGAACCGTCAGCTTTGGGTGAATGCACTTTAAATTGATTTCATTAAAAATGTCTTTCATTTGTTTTCTGAAGAAGAACAACGTCTTATGGGTTGGAAAAGAGAGGAGGTTGAGGAATTGATGACAGAGTTATCATTTTTGGGTGAAATCTGTGTTTCTGAGTGGTCAATCTATTTTTCACTCACTTGTTTCTCTTTGTTGTTTATGATGATCAGATCTGCTCCTCTCTCTCTACAGTATCTTCTGCACTCAGTCCAGCTCTTCTCCTCAGATGACATATAGTAAAAACCAGATTGATAAATACATCCATCTGTAAACAGAACCAGATCATCTACTAGCACTTTTTACCACTGGTACTTAATTATGTAATTTGTTTATGATAGTGTGCACTCAAAAACTCCAGTGTTTCCCCTTAACATTTTTCCAGCAGTGGTGCTGTTATGTGCCGGAGGCTGTTACCAAACCACGCACAAAGAATTTTAAAATAACCCCTTGGACTCAAGTCCCGTACCTTGTAAAACTACCCCGATGCAACCGCACCCGAGTGCAATTTAGGGGCTCACGTATCACGTTTTTAGCACGCAAACTCGTTATTTCAATTGGCTTTATGCATAGCTGCACTTTTTCCTGAACTTCAGCCAGCTCCTTGTTTCCTGTCTGCCATTATTGGACAAACTTGATTAATTCAGGTGTGTCTGATTATTGTTGCCATGACTACTGAGTTCAGGAACACCTGAATTAATCAATTTGTCCAATAATGACAGACAGGAAACAAGGAGCTGGCTGAAGTTCAGGAAGTAGTGCAGCTGTGCATAAAGCCAATTGCTATGCCGTGGCGAGATGAACACATCTCATCTCAACAGGTCATGTGACAAAAACAAACCGACCAGCTTTGGCCTTTACATAACAACATTGATAGCTCGGCCGAACAGCTAATCATATCTGTACAGGGAAGCTTTTAAATTTCTCATCTCAATAAATATATCTATTAGTAAAGCTAATGCAAGCGCTAGAAGTCAATTCAATTCTTTGCTGATATGAGCGCAGTTCGCACCACTTTCTCCATTCCACCAGCGTTTGCTCTCCCGTGGTGTCTGTCTTTGCTATGCAACCATGAACAGAGGCATATCTGGAAAAACGAGTGCGCCGCATCGCTTCTATTATGAGCGTTTGCCACGCGCCTACATTTGAAATAACAAAGAGACTGTAAAAAATATGGACAAAGCATCTGTGACGTCACCCATAGACTTTCTGAATAACAGTTTTGAGGCCGTTTATGGGGGTATGGGCGGCACCCTTTTTTTAATATCTTGGGAAATCCTAACCCCGCCCACCTTCTGGCCAATCCATATATGGGTAAAAGGGCGGGATTTTTATTTTCTTTTAAAAGAGACTTTTATTTTCCCAAATCGTTGAACTGCACCGGCTTGTATTTGAGACAGGCGTCTATTTGAGACTGGCCTTTATAAGTTAGTGTTGAGATGTTGTTCATTGAGTGTAGGTGTAGTCTCTAATCTCAAAAAATCTCCAAATGCTCCACGTAAAACTGCGGTCTTCCGGCCTTTTACTATCGTGTCAATTGATTTTGATTAATATGCGCGAGAGAGAGAGAGAGAGAGAGAGAGAGAGAGAGCAAGACAGCACACGTGTTGTTTGAAGATGTGAGAGTGCACGTGCTCTCTCTCTCTCTCTCTGCTCGTAACCCGCCCTGTCAAGCGCAGCAGTCTCTATTCTACATCACTCACCGATCAAAAGAGGCTTTGGCGGGACAAAAATTTGCTTTGGCAGCCGCCAAAAAGCGGACGATCTGACGTGTTTTTGAATATTAAATAAAACCCAAAACTAAAAAACAGACCCGGCGTCTATTTGAGACCGGCCTTTATTTACCCAAACCTGCAGCCACACCAGGCGTCTAAAAGAGACAGGCGTCTATTTGGGACTCGGCTATTATTTGACGTTTTACAGTACATTAATTTCATTGACAAAAAAATAAATACAATTTTTTGACCGACACGCGGAGAGCACCAGAGGATTATGTAAACGCTGATTTAACATTACCCATTTCATTAAGCATTTTCCACAGTTCATTTCTCTCCTGATTGAACTGGTCTCTTTCATTTGTCAAGGTTATGTTCTTGTTTAGTAGCTGGTCTCTCTCTTCTGTTTGGATGGTCATCTTGGATAGTTGCTGGTCTTTTTCTTCTGTGAAGTTGGTTATCTTGGATAGTTGCTGGTCTCTCTCTTCTGTTTGGTTGGTTATCTTGGATAGTTGCTGGTCTTTTTCTTCTGTGAGGTTGGTAATCATGTTTAGTAGCTGGTCTCTCTCTTCTTCAGTGTAGTCTGTGCTCTTGGTCTGCAGGTGGACACACAGCACTATGACTGCAGTCAGCAGAAGAACACACAGAAGCAACAAACACACTGGAGCTGCTCTGGAGCTTCTGATCCTCACACAATCACTTCCTGAAAATAAAGTAAAGAAAATAATGATTAAGGTTTAATTAATGTCCTAATGTGTGTTATATTTGTACCTGTATGGTTTTGTCACAGGTGGGGGTGGTCAACTGGGACCGCGCCGACCCCTAGGACCCAGTACCACTTCAAGGAGCTAACAGAAACCAGACAGACGAGGCAACAGACCGTGTAAAGTGTAAAATAATATTTTATTATGGTTCCTCTTCAGATGAACTTCAAGTGGCAGGACAAGGGCAGATAGCTGGATGGACACACTCAAGCCAGACGAGGTGAGTAGGTCGGTATGGTTCCTCTTTAGGCGAACTGCAAGATAACACGGGACTAAAGCTTACAATTGGATGGACCAATTCCGGTCAGTGAAGGGTAGGCTTTACGTTACCCTTGGTGGACACAACCCTCGAGCTGGGCTGGTCTTCTCCCTTCCCCTGTGACTGGACAGCACCGTGAGAGTCAAGAGTTGTGAGCAACAGCAAGGTCATGTTCCACACTCAATAGTTCTCCACTTACACATAAACTTCAACACTGCACTCCACACACTGGGTGAAATAAGGCCACTGCTCACACTCTAACCTGACTCCTCTGCCACAATCCTGAAGGGGGTCGGGTGTCAGAGGGGTGAACTTGAGACCCGGGAGGCACACAATTACGATAAATTTTCAGAACTTTGTCCAAGCACACTGGGACAGCGATCTGGGATAGAGGTGATGCACACACACAAATACTGAGAGAAGAGAGCAAAAGATCATGACCCAGTTATCCTCAAGTTTGGATTTTACACAGTATTTCTTTCTCCATTAAAGGGGTGATGAACTGAGAAATCTATATTTCCTTGAGCTTTTGACATCTAAGAGGTCATCATATTATAAGAATATCCTGTAAGTTTCAGAACTGAAAACGTCCTTGTTAGTCCAATAAAAGCTTTTATTGAGCAAATGACTCGTTTTTAAAAGTGGGAAAATATGACGTCAAAGAGGATAAAACACCACCCCCGCAGAAGAAGATCAACGTCTACTTCAACACGGCCGGTTTAGCCCCGCCCACCGATTCTCATAGACTCATAGCTAAATAACATAGATGCCTACCTCGTGATGACAATTCGGATCGACATACCGAGCAATACAGAATATTGTGCAGTGTCTGGTTGCAGTGTCTTTATGGAAGAAGACAGTCGCTGCATCAGCTTCCTCTGGACTCCAATAGGACTGCATGGATAAACTTTATTTTTAATGACGTTCCAGCAGATGAGGGTAAAATATTGTCCGTCTGTTCGCTTCATTTCACTGAGGATTGTTTTGTAAACAAGACTGGATTTGCAGACCGATTAAGAGTAAAGAACGGTGCTGTGCCGTCTATATTGGATCTGACAGGAATTGTGCAACACACGGACTCTGGGTCAAACATGTATGGGAGAATCATTCCGGTTGCCATTTTAAAACATTGGACGTTTTCAACAATTTCCCCCCAAGTGCATCGACAGGTGAGTTGAAACTATGAACTATGAAACTGTTATAATATGCAACTGTCATTATAATATGCATCCACGCACAGCAGTGGGCATTTACTAGGGTGAGCAACTGTCCTGTTTTCCCAGGACATGTCCTATTTTCATATAACAATTTTCTATCCATACAGAGGAGGCATAACCTACTTTAAATGTATTGAAATTAATAAGGTATCTTTGAGTAAACTTCGAGTATCATTTGAGTAGGCCCATCTGTTTGCCGGGCCGAGTGTCCTGGTTTTTGGTAATCAAAATATGGTAGCCCTAGCATTTACTTCCAAGTCTTCAGTGAGAGACGCCCATAAAAAAGAGCGTTTTTCAGCTAGGCTCAAAACTAGTGCCTATTACTTTTTTCATTTTAATGTTTTTGAATGCAAAACCAAGAGAACATCATAAGTTGACCTCAGACAACAATATAATAAAATTTAAAAAGCCAATTCATGACCCCTTTAACACTTCTCCCATACCTCATATCCATATAACAGCAGTACTGAAGGCTTTGAATAAAGTCAATGAGTACTTATCTTTCTCAAGTACATCAATGTTTTTCATTTCACCCAAATCCTCTCCTTCCAGTTAGAACAACTCTCCTCAATGATCCTCCTTGGATGCGATGAATCAAAGTTCAATAGCCAGCCCATGAACAGCAACCCCAAACGTATTGTCCTGTCTCTCCAGCTAAATTGAGCACCCACTTCATTCTCAGCGATCCCTTTTTATCAGCCAGATTCCTTTTACATGTCCCAATCATTGATCTCGGGGCTCTCGTGCACACCTGTTGTGTTTCCTCATGAATGGCTGCTCTTCCGACGACTCGCGAGCGGTCGGAACTGGCCTGGCGTTACACCGGGGCCGTTTCGATGGGGAAACATTTGCCGCAAAATTTTAGTTCTGCTTGTTTTGGGTCACCCCATGACAGTTTCTCGGAGTGCCTCTGTCCAGATCTTCTGTTCCATCAGTGTTAATATTGCCATATACAGGCTGAGACATTTTTGTTTGCTTGGTAATGGAAATTATGGGAGCTATGTGTGTTTCTACTCTGCAGTCCTCTGACTCTAAATTTAGTAAATGAGGCCAATAATGGGCAAAAGTACGTAACATTACAAGAGCATGTGACATCCTGTCAGTTTCTCCAGGTTATTTTCCTGGCAAATAGAGCAGGCGGCTACGTGTGCGGTCCGACATGCATGACGTATTTGATGCCATCGTTTTGGTGACGCGTTAGCAAAACAGTCTGAGGTAACTCTCCGCAGACATTCAGTGGAGCTGTAGCCTATGCAAGTTGGACGAAGTGTTACCGTTAGAGAATTAAGTACTTAAACTTTACACCAAATCAAATATGTAATCGCATGATGCTAGCTACTGCTAGTTAGCTAGCTGAAACTACCCTACTTAAAACGACACTAACAAAACACTTACATTCATTAATTCCAAAAGTTTAAAACAATCTTAAATATATCTCTTACGATCGAATGCAGGAGATTAGCTTGGTTTAGATTTTGGAATTAAAATTAAGGATGTATTTATCTACTGGTAATGTCGTAGTTTTGGTTCAGAGCTGTGACCTAACGTTAGACATGCTACCTACTGTTAGTTAGCCAGCTGAAACTACCCTACTTAAAACGATACTAACAAGACACTTACATTCGATTGAACAACACAGTGTACAAAACAAATGTTTTTCATAGATATCATATTCTAATTAAATGAATACTTACAATCACAAAACCAATGTTCTTGGCGATAGTCACTGTGCTGCTGCCGCAGATGCTGCTCGTGTCTGACAGCTGAATCCTCTGTGTAACAGCTGTTCTAAATAAGCTACATCTGACGGGTTAATAATAATCATATATCAGATCTTGCCACGCTATTGGCTCGACTGATTTAGTAGGCAACCGCGTTTGCCTGCATATTTACGCTTGTGCATTAGGATTTCGGGGGGAAATGTGCAATAAATGGCAGTGGCAACACTTTTCATATCGTTGAGAATAAAACAACCATCTCAACTTTACAATTTCAGGTTCTCCCTCCATGGGGATCATCCATTTCGAAAAGTAAAGCAGATACGGGCCCTCGGCCCACCGTCTATTAGGGGTTGGTTATTTTTGCTGCCTTGTGCCATTGAAGAGACTGTGACAACCCGTGCTTGATCGTCCAAGGTAATGTTGTGGTGGAAATTTTAAACTATAATTATTAAACTAACCATGTTAGACTAACATCCAACCTAATTTGGCATCTAACGTTTGAACAGAATGTACTGTACGAAACCAAGGGAAAACTTTTGACTTTTAGTGAGCGTGTGTGTGTGTAAATAACAAATATGGGAAATTAAACTAGACTGGTGTCTAAACTAGAAACTAAAACCAGAGTTTGGTTACCTAGTAACAAAAGGGCTTGTCTATGAAGAACCAATCAAATTAAGTAATGTTTCATATCATTTTTTCCATACCTCCTTATTCTATAAAACTATTGTATTTGTGTTTTACTGGTGTTTACTGGATTCTCAATGGAATGTGTCTGAGATCCACCAACCATGCTTATTGCTTCTTTTGGGAGATTTCCTGATAACTGCTCTGAAAAATCTCCCGGCCGTAATGAAAGTAATTTAGAGGACATTTGCTGAGGTCTATCTGTTATTACTTCTGTGCACCAGGTCAGTTTAGGGAAGCAAGTAAGTTAGTTAGCACACCAAAAGATAATCGGGCAGATTTTGGGCTGATTTCCCCCCTTCTGACAATCCTAGCTATGTCCGGATTATCTTGATGATTCTACAGATTATCTTATCAGATTCTCCCTTGGTGTGAGGTGTGTTAAGAGTCTCATGCTCGGAAGAACGTCGGAGCCTCCCCGATCGCGATCACATGTTGAATATTTACGATACGAAATCCTGATGTGTGGGGGGAACCCCAAGGACAAATGCACGTGTGCTCTGAAGATTATCACGTGAAACTAAACAATATCCAACCAGAAAGCGAGATGATGGAAGACGGAAGCATAACTAATACAGTCATGGTGCAGCACAACATGAAATTGATGTGGTCAGCAGAGATGGAGGATCAGCTTGTGGCTCAGAAAATGTAATTAGCTCAGTATAAAAAACATTCCATTTAAGGATAGGTGTGTGTGTGTGTGCGCGTGTGTGAGAGAGAGACGGAAAATTAACCATGGTTTTATTATAGGCGTATTGAACATTTGTATAACCCAGTGGTTCCCAAAGTGGGTGCTGTGACAACTGGCTAGGGGTGCCTGCAGAATCTCAGCATTGTTTTCCATTATAAACAGCCTAAAATAAATATCGTACCATAGGCTATATAATAACCTTTTCCAGCATATTTAAAAATAATATCCAAACACCAACATATGCATGTCAAAACGAAAATGAATAAGCGAAAAAAATACTATTGTTTCATACATTTAAAGTTGAAATGTTTATTTACCGCTAATTTGGACTGTTGTCGGGAGGGAATCGTCCCGCTCGCTCCGCCCTTTGCAATGGGCTCAATTTTATATTTCACGCAGATTGACAGAACAGGACAAATGGATAAATTTATAGGTTTAAACAAAAGAAAAGCAGAAATGTCACAGCCCAGAAGACCGACGGTCTTTTCTTTAAAAAATAAAATAATGACAGTCTCTCTTTTACTTCACTTTACATAAATAGCCTACTTGTTTTTCTAAAACATAAAAGAAAAGACCGTCTTTCTTGACCTGACTCGCGATCATTTCAGTAGTGAATGCGCCAGAGAGAAATGCACATTTCATACAGATTACATAAGCAGAGAATAGTCTGTTTTATTTCTTTTTGAATTGTTCTGTTTAAAAAGTACACATTTCAAGCTTTCTATAGATACATTTCTCTGGTGTGTGAGGCAAATAGACCTACCTTATACACTGTGTTTCGGTTAATTTTTGACGTGTCCTGATTATCTATTATCCGTTATATATTTACTTCTTATTTATTAAATCCAGGCAATTGGTCGATGAAACATTCATTATAATTAAGATACAATTAATACATAAATGAAATTCACCTTAATGAAAAGATATGCTTTATGTTTGATGTGAAAGTTTTAAAGCAGTCTTTCAGTGCCGCTATTAGAGTGGTCAAGTCTGTAACGGGAACTGTCACGTAACATGATTCATCCATCATAATACGTACTCGAAAAATAAGACAAAATTAATATTTTATGTTCTGTGGAGATGAGCCAACTCTTCTTTCCAGTGGGTAGTATTACTTTTTGTACTTTTGAGTGTCACATTTGTAATGGATGTTTTTTTTTTTTTTTTTAAATATAAACGCGTGTGGACTGATATTTTTCAAATGTCTAAAGGGGGTATGGTTAAGACGTTTCAATATACTGGTACCATACATATTAAATGCATTTTCTGAGAATTTACATTTAGATTTCTCTGGAGTTGGAAGGGGTGTGTCGATTTTGCCTTCTCACATACATTTCTGTTTCATATCGCATGTCAGACAGCCATCATTTCTACCAAAGAAATAAATGACAAAAATAGTAACGCACAGTAAATTGGATAAGTCACTTTAATCTGGGTTGGAAATAGTAACGCGTTAGATTACTTGTTACTGAAAAAAAGTGTTCAGAGGAATACGTTACCGGCATCAATTGTATATTTATGTACATAGGCCTATGTTTGTTTAGTTTAATTGGGTTGGGGTGCCGTGGAAAAAATAAAACTACAAAGGGATGCCCTGCTTTCAAAAAGTTTGGGAACCACTGGTATAACCAAATAAATACTATAGTTAGATTTTTTTTTTTTTTTTGGGCGAAACTATGGTTAATTTGTGGTCATTCCAAACACTAACATCGCAATTTCTTTCTGCATATCGTCCGCCATGCTTATTCTGAAGTCTCGTGAGATTTTGCGAGATTTCCTGTATTCACATTCTAGATGGTTGAAAATCTTTTCGTGTGCTCTGCTGTCTTTGTCACATCATGGCACACCACACACTATACGATTAAATCTAAGATTTTTCTCCTCATGTGTTTGGTAAATTAGTAAATTAGTTGGCAAGTAAGTTAGTGTAATATAAATTTTTCTCTTGAAACTAATATATATATATATTTGTTTGTGTGTTCTTTAAAATATAAATGTGTTAAAGAAACTGCAAGATGCATCATCTCCTATACAAATGGGTCAGTGGGACGTGTGCAGAAGGACATAATGTTCTGTTTTTCTCAAAAATAGATAAGCTTGCTTGCAGTTGTTTTTGAAATGACATATCTATTTATACCCACATGTAAAAACATATAAGAAGTGTTAGAATACGTGTGGGTATACATAGATGAGAAGTGTTAGAATATGGGGAACTGAGAACTGTGTTCGTGCAAGGGGGGGGGGGGGGGGGGGGGGTTGGGTTAGTAAAAGATCTTCTACGAAGATAAGAAGAGGAGGGGTACTTTTTGGAGGATGTTCTGTCTGATATTTGATGTGAGCAGTTTCATGTCTTTCTCCCGATAGTTCCTACACTTCCTGAAGTCAACATAAACGATTCAGACCTGCTTTCACTCCCCATTTGAATGACTTAGTCCTTTTTAAACACTTTTCATGACCATGTTATGTTTTAATATCAATAGTAATTTATGGTACGGCAAAAATAATAATTTACATTGTACGTATCTGAACTAGCAGCACTATGCCTGTAAAGTCAAGTTTCAGTTCAGTTCAGTTCAGTCAACTTTATTAATCCCACAAGGGGCAATTCATTTAGAGCAGCATGAATGAATACATATAACAATCAGACACAATATTCACAACATACTGTCAGTCAGTTATGTGCACATTTTAAAAAACCT